>JAQQZX010098761.1:0-11104 GCA_030068355.1 Notoglanidium maculatum | reverse complement strand
AGCACAGCAGTTATGCTCATACCTACATAGGAATAGCATTCATGAAATGTATCAGTCAGGATTTAGACCTCACCATAATACAGAGACAGCACTAATTAAAGTGGTAAATGACCTGCTACTAGCCTCTGATCAGGGTCGTGTCTCCCTGCTTGTGTTACTTGACCTTAGTCCAGCTTTTGATACCATTGATCATACTATTCTCCTTGATCGATTAGAAAAGGTTGTGGGAGTTAAGGGAACTTCCCTCTCCTGGGTCAGTCTTATTTGGCTGATCATTATCAGTTTGTTGATATAAATGGTGGCTCCTCTACACATAGTAAGGTGAAGTTTGGTGTTCCACAAGGTTCTGTTTTAGGCCAACTGTTTTTTCTTTATATATGCTACCTCTGGGTAATATTATTCGTAAACATGGCATTAGGTTTCACTGCTATGCTGATGACAAACAGTTGTGTGTTTCAGCAAAGCCAGATGAGAGACACCAGCTTAATAAAATTGGGCATAAGATAATGGCTGCTTACTAACTTTCTTCTACTTAATTCTGATGAGGCCAAAGTAAAAGACCTTGGTGTGATTATTGACTCTAATCTGTCATTTGAATCTCATGTAGATAATATCACTAGGACAGCCTTCTTTCATCTCAGAAATATCAATAAAATTAGAAATATGATGTTACTGCATGAAGCAGAAAAACTAGTTCATACTTTTGTTACCGCTAGGTTAGATTGTTGTAATGCCGTACTGTCTGGATGTTCCAGTAGAAGCATAACCAAGCTCCACGTAGTCCAGAATGCAGCAGCAAGGGTCCTTACTAGAACTAGAAGATATGAGCACATCACCCCAATCTTATCTACACTGCATTGGCTTACAATCAAATTTTTCACTAATTGAAAAATACTACTGTTCACCTATAAAGCATGGAATGGTCTCACACCTCAGTATGTGAACAAGCTTCTGGTCCTTTATGACCCCCCACGCCTGCTTAGATCAAAAGGTGCAGGCTATTTGTTGGTACCTCTAAAAGTGAAGGCTACAGCAGGGGACAGATATTTCTTTTACAAAGCCCCTCAGTTATGGAACAGCCTTCAAGTAGTGCTCGGGACTCAGACACAGTCTCAGTGTTTATATCTAGGCTGAAAACTTATTTGTTCAGCCAAGTCTTTTGTTAATAGCCTTCTATTAGGTAAAGGAGCAGATCTGGAGGGTTCTCAGGCATAGAATGTTTTTGATAAACTGGGATGTTTGGATGCTGTCACCCCCCACTGTAACACCTTCACTCAGCTTTGTTGACTGTGGAGTGGCTGGCCGCTTTATGTCCCAGGGGGCCCTCGAGTCTGTGTTACCTTCTGGCTCTCCCTTTAGTTATGCTGTCATAACTAGCATAGTTCCTGCTTGTATTCAGCACACAGTATACTTTGTTCCTTAAACCATTATATGACAATGAGCATACCTAAAAATCTGCTTTCTCTCTCTCTCTGTCTGTCTGTCGAGCTGCACATGCTACTCCTGAGACTTCAGTGATCCTGACCCCTTCTGCATTCCGAACATGCCTGATCCATCCTGATGTCCTACTTCTGGTTGGAGTCATCACTTGGAAACCACATGCTCCTGTTGAGGATGGCGCCATATGAACTGCCTCAACATACAGCTAGAACCATGAAGATGGGGTTGGACTGCTTTTGACATGAGCAGTTCTGCACTCAAATCTCCCTCAGTGACTCAGCTGAGACAGAACAGACTTCATGTTAAACTATATTGATTTATGTAACTGTCCTTTTTTTGATTTTATAACAGAAGTGTGTTAGTTGTAATCACACTATCCAATGCCACCCAAAAGAGGTCTGGTTCTTCGCAAGGTTTCTTCCTCTTGTCATCTCAGGTAGTTTTCCCTGCCAACGTCGCCACAGGGTGCTCATTAGGGTTGCTCATTGCTCATTCTATATATTTATAGATTCATATGTTTGTGTTCAGAATTCATTTACTTCTATGAAGCTGCTTTGTGACAATGTCTGTTGTTAAACGTGCTATACAAATAAAATTGAATTGAATGGAAATGAAGTTTCTACATTAAGCATAAACTGAGTTATGAATCCTGGAATAATAGTAATAATAATAATAGGAAGAAGAAGAAGAAGAAGAAGAAGAAGGATAACAGTATAGTGCTTTGCAAGCACTATAATAACATAGCTCAAGTGTCATTTACAAGATCTATGCAACAAAGTTTGAATGAGACTTTTACATTAAGTCTTGAGTTTAATTAAAGATAATAATACACTATAATAATAACAAAGCACTATAAAAATTTTATTGTTAATGATGGTTTTACTAATAACTAGAGCCCTGAATATTTCTATCCACATAATTTTTGGAGTTATAAAGAAATATACGGTTATAATCAATATTAAGTAGTACCCACAGCTTCATCACATGGAAAGTATTTGGGCATATCAGGAACAGCACTGAATTGTGCTATATATTTGACTGTTTTCATTCTGTTGTCCTGAGGGCACATCAATTTGTTTCAGGGAAAATGTGTCCCACAAGGCTCTGTTCTGGGCCCTCTTTTATTGTGCATTTAAATGCCAGCTCTTAGATATCTCCAGATGTCATGAAATATAAGTTAGTGTTTCACTGTTATGGAGATAACATACAAATCTACATAACTGCCGATTCTTCCCTGTTTCTCTACTTGCTTAAGGCACCTACATTAATGGATACCATATCTGAAGATACAACTTCTGAAGACTGATTGTCTATAAAATAACTGAGGAAATTTTTACTATTTCAGGCTCATCTATTCAGGTATCAGTTGATGATCATGTATCATCTATAATACCCCGGTACATTCATCTTCTCTGGTTCTGACCCTTGACATGTTTTTGGACAGCTATCTTTCTTTAGTAAGCTGAAATATGTGCAAAACTGTGCAGCATGCAAACTATCTCTCTCTCACACACACACACACACGCACATGCACGCACACACACACACACACACATACACACACACACCCACACACCCACACACGCCACTCCTGTTCTACACACATTAAACTGCCTTTCCAGGTGCTCTCATATTGATTACAAAATCCTCGTGCTCACTTACACAGCCATCCGTGGCTCAGCACCCCATCACCTTTGTGACTTTATTTAGTCCTACATGCCATTCTGTTCACATCACACTGCCATCTGTGATGTACATATATACCTTATATCCAGGCTGAATACAACTGGTAACAGAGCCTTTTGCTGTAATGTTCCTAGACTTTGGTACACTCTGCCTTAAGTGATAATAAATGCATTTACCTAAAAGCATTGCATTTAGGTCAAAAATATCTATTTTATTATAGTCTATGAGACACCTGCTTAAAATTCACAATGCAACTATGTACCTGTTGACACTAGACATTTTTCTGGAGGCAGTTTCCCCTATTTTACAACCCATCATAATTTCACGCACACATCAGACATCACACACACACTGAGTAGATGGGGTTTGGAGGTGAGTGCTTACTCAACAGTTTTGTCCTTACATTATTACAGTTTGTCACACACAAACACACACACACACACACACACACACACACACACACACACACACTTACTGTTCCTCTTACCTGTGTATAACATGAGTAGAAAGAGATGACTTTTCATTACTGATGTGTGGCTGGGAGAAATCTTTCAGCATTCCTACATGAAATAGTGATATTCCAATAAAAGTAAGATTAATAACTGCAAAAATAATCATTTTAAGCAAACTGAGCTTGCACCACTACAATAACACTGTAATCTACAGTATCTGAGAACAATCACACAGACACAGAAGCCAAGAAAGAGATTCTCAGTTTAATGAAATCACATTGTGAAAACAAAGTGAGATATAAGATATCTATAATTTCAAAATGATACATCTTTATTGTAACATTTAATCATTATTATATTAATTTGCTTTGGAAAAGGTGACAAGGCATATTATTCCTATCTAGCCATTATCTATAGCGCTTATCAGTCATGGTCGCGGGGGAGCTGGAGCCAGCTAACTTTGGCTGAGATGCGGTGCAAGTAGATTCTTTCTCCAGATATATCTGAAGGAACAACTGGAACAGATGTGGAAGGTGAAGTCCAAAATGGTTCCAATAGTAATAGGAGCATTAGGGGCTGTGACTCCCAAACTTGGAGAGTGGCTCCAACAGATTCCAGGCACAACAACTGAGGTCTCTGTCCAGAAATGTGCAATTCTTGGAACAGCTAAGATACTGCGCAGAACCCTCAAAGGTGTGTGTGTGTGTGTGTGTGTGTGTGTGTGTGTGTGTGTGTTGGTCACTTTGGACATTTACTAATGGCTCTTTTTTCCGTTTTATACAGAAGTGGTCCTGGTTTAAAATTAAGTGGCTATATCTTAAACACATTTAGTCTGTATTAAAATTTTCCCAAAGGAAATCAACAAACAACAAATAATGTTTAGTAGATCAGACACAAGTAGGCCTGTATTGATCAACAACACCTAAAGATGCCCTGCAATATTTCTTTCTTATCTTTTTCAGAGTATCATTCACAATAAGATGAACTGGTAACCAATTGGTAATAAATTTCGATGGATAATACCAAAAGTAAAACATCTTTCTTGGTTTTATACTTTTTAGGTGAGCTCATGATGAATCATCAATACACATTTTACAAAAGCATTTTCATCTTCTTTGTTTTAGTCGTTATTGAAATTATTGTTTTACAAATTTTAAAAAATACACATTTAACATGTTTTAAGCTTTAAAAGTATTCACAGTTGCACTAGACTTGGACTAAGTCATGGTGCACTGAAATGTGCAGTGAGGCTTCCATGCAAAGTGTTTAAATAAAGTACCAAAGCAAATTTATTGCTAAGGCTCAGAAAAGTATCAGTAACAATTTGCATTTCCTTCTGTGTTTAGTTTTCTTTCACTTATGTAAATGTTCCCTTTCTGTGCACTCTACAGCTCTAATGCTTGGGCAAGAAAGCTTACATGCCTACCATGCACATACACTAGTTCTTTTCACACATACATATAAAAAACTTGTACAATTTAAAAAGACATTATACAGTACTCACTCATTCAGTTTCACTTTCAGTAATTTTTTACACTTGTGCAAATAAAGTGTGAACTCCATAGAAGAAGTATACACCTAATTATAGCTGCTGGTGCCCCTAAAGGCCTAGCTAATTTCACGTGCCTTAGGATAGAGTCTCCTATAACCAGAGCTATTTCAGGTTTCTCAGCAGGTGCTTCACTGAGGAGAGTAAACCTGTAGGACATGTGATGTGTAGAAGAGTGGTGCTCACGTGGGCGAGGCTTAGCGTTAGCTTTGGCGCTGCAATTATGCCCGAGAGTCTTCATCCATTTGCTGTGAGGGCTCTAATGCCAGAGCTGGGGGATTACTAACTCCGCCTGAGGCATCCAAACTTTCCCCTACAGACACTACACCGCTCGCACTCTCACTAACCCTCTCTAGAAATTGGATGTGCACCTATAATGCTGCAATCTTCTCCAGCAGTTAGCTACCTAATATACACTTATCACAAGTAAAGCTATTATTCATAACGCTGGAAGAATGATTAAACATCCTGCACTCCACACACTGAACAAGCTGAATGTTTGCCATAATAAATGTTTTACAACCTTAGTTGAAGATTTGTTGATAATAGTTTTTCGACAGATCCGATGTGGATGGCCTCTGCGTGCAGCGTTTAGACAGGGATATAAAAGAAAAAGAGAAAAAGCACATTCTCTGATGAGAAAGAAGAAAAAAGAAAGCAAAACAGAAGGAAAAAAGTAAAAAAAAAAAAACACTGCAAAAACTTAAATAATAACAAAATTACTGATGAAAAGCAGAAAAAAACACGAATAGCTTAAATGCCAACAGCGGCAAGAACTTCCGACCACCTATTCACCTACTACACCTCCAGGTTCTAGGAGCTGCCATCTCTACTCTCTACTTCCTGCGAAGGCTGAAGAAAGTCCATCTTCCACCACCCATCCTCACGACCTTCTACAGAGGGACTGTTGAGAGCATTCTGAGCAGCTACATCACTGGTATAT
Organism: Notoglanidium maculatum; assembly: GCA_030068355.1. NCBI lineage: Eukaryota > Metazoa > Chordata > Actinopteri > Siluriformes > Auchenoglanididae > Notoglanidium > Notoglanidium maculatum. Next base: position 5,034 of record JAQQZX010098761.1, on the reverse strand, counting down.
AAACTGCACCATATCGGACCGCAACACCCTACATCTGATAGTGAGAACAGCTGAGAAGATCATCGGAGTCTCTCTGCCCTCTATCACAGTCATTCACCACACACGTTGCATCTGCAAAGCCACCAGCATTGTGAAAGATCCCATGCACCCCTCACACAAACCTATCACCCTCCTGCCAGCTGTCAAGAGGTACTGAAGCATTAGGGCCCTCACTTTATACTATATACTATATTATGCCTTACTTTTTAATAGCTTCTTCCCCCCAGACTCCTTAACACTCAGGGACTGGACTGACACACACACACACACAGACACAGACACACACACGCAAATGTATATCCGTCTACCGCTGCAATCTTTGCACATTAGATTTGGATTAGTGCTGCACTGTCTTGTCATGTGATGTCTGCACTGTTTGCAGTGTTTGCATGTTTGCACACTAATGCTTTATGTTGTCTTCTGTTGCACATGTGCACTTTTGTACCTCTGTGTTGTCTTATATGTAGCTACTTGGTTCTGGATAAACTTTGCCCCGTTTCACTATGTACTGTATCACCTCAATATATGGTCGAAATGACAATAAAGCAACTTGAACTTGAACCATGTGGAAGCACAGCAGAAGTCTTAATGATTGAGAGGCACTGGCATTAAAATGCAAATACTTCAGGTCTTAGACCTCTAAATCTTGTTGCAAATTGCATCTCTGTAATGGGATGCCTGCTTATTATGGGGTTGCAGTCTTGAAGCCAGCAGAATTTAGACTACAGAATGCCAAATGTATGTTCAATTACAACACATGCAGCATTTAACTTCCTATTGAACCTTTTTTGCATGGCTTTCAAGTGCCCATTATCTAGTAAGACTTTAACAGCTGTGAAATGTTGTTCCATTTTTGGCTTTTTTGGCTGAGAATTTCTAGATCTAGATGTTTATATATGGTTTCTTCCTTGCATGGTAAAGTTTAACCTGCATTTGTGTATGCAGCTCCATCTCTGTTTACAGACATTGGTTTTGGGAAGTGTTTCTGAGCCCATGCAATGATTTCTGCTACAGACTTGCATCAATTTTTAATGCAGTGCCGCCTGAGGGCCGAAAGATCATGGCCATCCAATACTGGTTTTTGGCCTTATCCCTTGAGTACAGAGATTTGTCAAGCTTCTCTGAATCTTTTAATGATATTTGCATCATATATGACAAAGTCCCCAAATTCTTTGCAATTTTACATTGAGGAAAATTATTCTTAAATTGTTGCACTATTTGCCCATCCAGTCTTTGTCAGAGTGGTAAACCTCTCCCCATCTGTACTGCTGAGAGACTTTGACTCTCTAGGATGCACTTTTATACCCAATGTGGAAAAAAAGTAAAAGGAAAAATCTGACATTAAAGAGCAATCCCTGTTACAGGATGCTCTTTTTTTTATTATTAATTCCTCATATTAAGAAAATTGTAATGTAATTTGTAACATGTAGGAATTAAAAGAGGAAGTTTTTCACTAGAACATTATAATGGGAGAAGCAGGAGCTTGGTTCCCATGAGAAAGAGGAAGTATGGACAGATGGAAAGTATATATAAGGAGATTTTGCGTTTTTACAAGTGGCGGAAATTATTATTATTATTTTTTTTTTAACACTTCTTGGCTTCCCCTGGTAACCCGTGTTTCATGTCACAATATTATGAACTGTGGGTAATTCCTCAGGCAAAGTCTGCAGAAAGTGTGCATAAAGGGCTCTCTGCAAGAACGTCCTCCTGCAGTTGACAAACCTGTGGTGTTTCAGGTTTTATGCCTAGTCCTTTGACCTAAACAGAAAGTGATCTGGGTGGTTTTGATTATTGAGGATGAGATATGCTTTTCTCCTGCAGTGCTGTATGTAGAGTGTGTCCATGAAGGGGAGGTCAGAGATTTCCTCTCAGAGATTTCTTCTCAGCACGCACTTTTGCAGTGCTGTGCGAACTACAATCACAGACTGCTGTTCCCAATACGCACCAGCCAAGATGGCCAGAGCACTCCCGGGCACTGTGTCACATGATCGATGATTGGATGCATCCAATCTTCTCCCACTCATGCAATGTATGAAAGGCCTGAGTTTCACAACTACTTTGCGAAACATTGGTTGAGTTTCCATGTTGCTATTGCCAAGCCTTATTGTTTCCGTGGTTCATTTTTTTTTTAGTTTCATTTTTCAAATAATTAAATTAGTCTCAATAAACAGTGTGCAAAAGTTTAGCCTATTACTTCCTCATTAGTTTTTGAGAATATAGGGGTTTAAATAGGTTTGGCAAATCTCAGATTTTTCTTCAAAAATGAGTGCTATTGAAAAAACAATGAAATTCTATAAGTCATACCTTTTGAACTATTTAAGCTAGATGCATTACATTTTCAGGAATTGTTCTTATGTACAAGATATCTTGAAGTATAGCAACTGCATATTTACCGTTTATAGCTTATACTTTATAGTATCTCCATATTTAAATATGTCAGATTTTTCATATTCTTCTATTTATTTCTCATATTGGAATACTCTTTTGAGAACTAAGTGTCTAAAAGAAATCAAAGTTATGAAGCATTAAAAATGAAAAAAAAAGAAATCTTTTTGCACCCATAATTCAAATGCGCATTGCTCATGCATGATGAGCTCTACCATTAAAAGCATTTTGCCACTGGAAAAAAGATGTCTTACTTAGCAAAGGCACAAAATACTAAGTTGGTATTTTAATTCAAACTATATTTATTAATGCATCAAATTTGCCTTGAGCCATAACAGATATCAGACCTGATAACAGACCTGCTCTTCCTAAAGTAGTGTTTCCCTTTTTGACTGAAATAACTTATAACACTGACCATGTCTCATGAAGGATGATAAGCATGGTAAATAGACTAGGCATGATAGGCATGATAAATAGAATAGGATTCCATGTGACAATGAGTTCCCATCCATTTCCTTCTTCTCTACATAACATTGGATTATGGATTTTGTTGAACTAACTCCTGTTCAAGGTTACAGGTCTTGCTAAGTGATTGTTGACCTGTTTTCTAAATACCCTGAATGTTTTCCATGTGGGAAACAGGTCATGCTCACAGTGGCTAATTATCTAGTTAGGGGCATCATTCATAGGTGGGGAATCCCTAAGAAATTTTCTTCAGACAATAGTCCAGGATTTGTGGGCAAAATAGTAGGATGTCTATCAACACATTTAAATTTCAAACACCATTGCACTTATCATCCACAATCAGCCAGCACAGTGGAATACCTAAACCAGACTATAAAGCAAAAGCATGTGTTACCTTTCATTGGTAATCATGACTTTCCTCATGATACAAATGATTAAAGAAATGTTCATTGTTCAAAGGGAGGAATGTGGTAAAAAATAATGTATTTTGCTTTTCTTTGATTTTTAATGTTTATTCAAATTTTATACACATTTAATCACATGTAATCAGTATGTCTGTGGTTTGAGGACAACAGTATAAGCATTTTTTAGCAGTGGTCCAAAGTGTTGTTTCACCTGGTGAGGAAATTAACAAACATTGGACTTTGAGTATGTTTTTCCAAAGATTACGGTGATTAAATCTCCAAAAACAACAAAATTGGCATTAAGATAAGTATTCTCATGTCTAATGATCATGCTGTGGAGTTCTCTGAGTGAGTCGGAGGGGGAGATATAAACAACACTCAGTATAATGTGTTGCAGTTCTCTTGATAAGTGAAAAGGCATGCACTTTAAAATAATATATGAAACATCCTTGGAACAGTACTGAGACATCCCCTTAGTGTTGGTACACCAGAAATGCTTGACGAGAATCACTGTTCATTCCCCTTAGGTTTTGTTGTACTTCCCAGCATTGCGGTTGGCTCTGAAGATTGTGTATCCAAATGACGTTATGGACTTACTGGGTTCCTCTGTTTGAGCCAAGTGTCATGGAAAAACAATATGGAACAGTCCTGAATATACAGTTGTGCTTGAAAGTTTGTGAAGCCTTTAGAATTTTCTATATTTCTGCATAAATATAACCTAAAACATCAACAGATTTTCACACAAGTCCTTACAGCTATAATCAGTACTAAGTAGTATGTACCTACAGCTTCATCATATGCAAAACACTTTGCATATCAGCAACAGCAATAAGTTGTCCTATCTTTCTGACTGTTCTAAGTCTGTCCTGGGGCAAGTCTTTATGCTTTGGTGTGTTTTGCACAAAGTGCCTTTTATTCTGCATTAAATCACTGACTCTTGAACATCTCCTGAGATCATGAAATATGAGCTAGGATTTCACTGATATGCAGATAACATACAAATTTACATATCCACCAGTTCCTTGCTGAACTTTTCTGCTTGCTTAAGGCACATTGAAATGTGGATACAGCATAATTTTCTGAGGCGTAGATGTCCGAAAACTAAGGTTACTTTTACTAGGTCTGCCTCATATTTTGGTAAAGTAAACAGTTTAAACCTAGCCATTGACAATGCCCCAGTATCTCCATCATCTCCAGTTGCGTGTGTCACTTACCTGGGGAAGAGCACACCTTCCAAAAGTACCATCCACATGAATGCAGGACTCAAGTTTCCCAGCAGAACATTCCCAGCATCACACTGCCTCTGCTTGCTTGCCTTCTTCTCTTAGTTCATCCTGATGCCATCTTTTCCCACAGGTAAGCTGCCCACACACTCCTGGCCATCCACATCATGTAAGAAAAAATGTGATTCATCAGACCAGGCCACCTTTTTCCATTGCTGCATGGTCCAGTTCTCATGCCCATTGCAGGCACTTTTGGAGGTGAACAGGGGTCAGAATCAGAATCAGCTTTATTGGCCAAGTATACAGGTATGTACACATACAAGAAATTGAACTCTGGTTTTACCTTGCTATCGGTGTGCTTAAAAAGGATACATGTACACTATATTGCCAAAAAGTATTCACTCACCCATCGAAATAATTAAATTCAGGTGTTCCAATCAATTCCATGGCCACAGGTGTATAACTTCAAGCACCTAGGCATGCAGACCGCTTCTACAAACATTTGTGAAAGAATGGGT
>JAQQZX010098731.1:0-11107 GCA_030068355.1 Notoglanidium maculatum | reverse complement strand
GTAAGGAACAGAGTATATTGTGTGCTGAGTGCAAGCAGGAACTCCGGCAGGGCTAGCTATGACAGCATAACTAAAAGCGAGAGCCAGCAGGTAACACAGACATGAGGGCGTCCTGGGACATAAAGCGGCCAGCCACTCCACGGTCAACAAACTTGAGTGCCGACAGCATCCAAACATCCCAGTTTACCAAAACACTCAATGCCTGAGAACCCTCCAGATCTGCACCTTTACCTATCGAAAAGCAATGAATGGTCTAGCTCCAAAGTGACACAAAGCTCTTGTTTTATTATGATCTCACCATACATGGTAAAATCAAAAGATGCAGGTTCTTTATCAGTACCTAGAATAACGATTACAGCGGGCAGAGATTTTTCCTACACAGCCCCCAGCTGTGGAATAGTCTTCTGATTAGTCTTCAGGACTAAGATGTATTCTCAACCTTTAAGAATAGGCTGGAAACCTATTTGTTTTTAGTCATGTATTTTGTTAAATAGCACATCTCTTAACCTTCTGGAGTTCCAGGAAAAAATATTCCCAATTATTTTTTGTTGTTTTGAAGGCGATGACACCACCCCCAAAAATGTGGTATCATTTAAAAGTCCTAAATGTCCTCTGTAAAGGCCAATGGAAGTTAGATCAGTAGCTTGCATGGTGTAGGAGATAAAAAAGTTTACATATGTCCTCCAGAGAGGAAAAAATTGAACTTCTGAAACTATGTTAAAGTGAACATCTGGGGGTTCATGGCCATAAAGAGTTATGGTAAAATATGTTTTGATGCTGTTAATGCTACAGTTATTGGAGGACATGCTAATCTACAGGATGTCCCAAAATACATAGGCAATTATTTATTTAAATACAGATATTACAACAAATGCTCAAATTGATGGCCTTGGATAGATTGTGTCACTTGTGTATATGCTGAATGCAAGAGGATTGAACACATCTTATTGTATCAGAACTGAATTGTTTTTACATGCAAAGATGATTTCCCCCTTTAGTGCAATGCCTATGGATCCAGAATTTTGGGACACGCTGTATGGTTAACTGATATTCAGCCTACATGTGTGCTTGATAGAAAGAAGGCACAAGAGATTTCCTGAAGTGTTCACTTGACCCCAGTCTCCTACTCATCATATGTGCATCATATCACAAATAATATAGCAACACATACATATTAGAGTTGCCCAGAATGATACTTGAAAATAATGCAATTCTCGAAGAAAATATGTAGCAAACTGGAAGGTGGACATTTTGGGTTTCTGTGCCATAATGTAGTATCTGACAATTGTAACATTGTCATAAATTCACACGTGCTAGTGGATGGCCATGAACTCTTGAGACATTTTTGCTGTGATATTTTATAGCAACATGGTTGTTTCACAACCCCTGTGATTAAGGACAGATTTTAATTTCAGTTTATTTCACAAATGTAAGGTTATGGCATGTACATTTTGAAAGGCAAGAGTATGTCATTACATAGTCTGAAATTCTGTGATACAGACCTTTTTGCAAGGCATTCAATGCACGTCCATCCTCCTGCATCCTCACTGTTTAAGGAGGTAATGTCAAACATACAGAAGGGATGACATGGTGATGAGGCATGCTGATATACACCTGCTCTGTGATATGACTCTCTCTCCAGACATTTAAAGGTCCACTGTGTAGGATTCAACCTACTGATTGCTGATCTCTTACCCCCTCCCTTTCCAAGCATTTATTAGAACATACGGTGGCCATCAGGTTTCCATATAGAACACTTCCAGGTACTTACATTCACACTCCCTTGCTTCTTTCTGTGCTAAATATCATGTATGGTCCTCCATTTTTCAAATCTTTAGCGGTGTACCATGGCAGTTCCATAGAGGTGGACCCACGCCCTAGGTAGATATAAAGGGCTCATTCTAAGCTTATGAAATCACAACAATTTGCAGATACAAGTAATTATGCACTAATGGAAACATACTTATGAATACTATAATATATTTCTGCATAAAGAGCCCCTCAAAAAATCAACATAGAAAACCATTAATAAATAACTGTAGGACTTTGACCCAGCACCCAGGTGTTGTCCAATGGAAGGCTGAATGATGTGGATGATTGTACCTATCTCACAGGTATTCCCAATCTTCTTTTCTTTCTTTCCTTTTTTAACAACTGTTTAATTTGGTTTCCCAGATAAATAACTGAGTGATTGCCTAGTATCAGCCCCCATTTGCGACCTTCATCTGGCAAAAAAACTGCTATGGACTAGTGGCAAGGAATTCCTCTGCACTTACCTGAATAAGCCACAAATTAGCTTTGATGAAACCAAATCTCATGTCTCAGGCCAGACGTTAAAGTGGGACACTTTCAGCCTAAAACTGAAATGCTACACAATATTTATACCTTTGGTTGCGTTTAGGCTACATTTGGCACAGAATCCCAAATTCAGTTAAACACCTCAACTTTGGCTGCTTACAGTTGGGCCATTTCTGGTTCACAATAGACTTTCTATTGCTATAACTGATATTTGTCTGGTTAAAACATAACTATATTTGGTCTGGAATCTGATAAATTAGTTACATAATTGCTTAAGAGACTAGTTTATTTATTATCTCTATTGTGGAATTTCATGAACTCTGCCGGTTCTGTTGAGTCTCTACTGGCTTGATGCCTAGATTTTTTAGTTTAGTAATAATCTATAACCTATCATTATAATAAATAAAGCCTGCTTAAATTTATTACCCATTTTATTCAACATATTAATTGACACTGTGGATTTGTTTAAAAGCAGCACTATGTAAAAAGAGATTGTTTATTGTTCAGGCTCAGTGCAGTGTTAAAATGAAGATAGTTATTTAATATTAATATGAAAATATATATTTTTGACAGTTAAATGTACACCACATTGTTGAGCATGACTGTTATCTGTGATTTTGTCAGCATTGCCAAAGTGAATCACATTCACTATGGTGAAGAAGATTCTTGGACCTATATGATTAGTAATTACGGATTCAAATTCAGTAACAATTTCATATAAACCTTTGTAATACTTATAAACAATGTCTATAAATGTTGACAAAAATTTTTTTTTCAAAGCCAGCTGGCTACAGGTTGGCTTGCCGTTGTTAAAATCAAGAATTCTGAGAGTGTGTATTTCTCCTTGGTTGGTCTATATGTTTTTTAAAGAAAAAATTAAACTGCTTAAATTTCAGGAACTAAAACGTTGTATGTTGTAACTCTGTTCGTTCTATGGAGAAAAAAAAGAAATCATAGGAAGATTAAGGTTATGACTATAAAGAGCAGTCCTCGACGCACACGAGAATTATTTTGAAAATCTTTGGTATACATTACATGTTTTTTTGTTTTTTTTTAAAAGACTGACAAAAATTAAACATGCTCCTGCTCTTTACTGCTGGTTTACTGAATATTAGAATATAGTTAAAGGAAATCAGAAGCTCAGTGTTCAGGAGTGACAGTACTGAATAGACTACCACAGATCCTTCCAACAAAGGTGTTCTTTTTCATTTCTTTTTTTAAACTGTCCATTATGCCATGCTTACACAGAGCTGCTATAGAAACTACAAGCTGACAAGCAGTGCACATTTACTCACACAATAGCCTGCAACTATTAACATGAAAATGTACCAAGAAACATCCTAGAAGAAACAGGGTTATATCATTTAACATGTTGCCGGGATGCATAGCATTTATTACATCCACATGCAATGTAGGTCCCTTTATAATTGTACAGTTACTGGCTTTAACTCTGTTACTACGTGTGTATATATAAGTGTATATATACGATTATTAAGGACTGGGGATCCACTCAGGACCATCCCTGTCCAGGTGATGTTTGCCTAGATATTTTTGGTTTTTGGATTTTAGGCATGGGGGAAAAAAATCTCTAATGATACACCTAAAATGTGGACTAACGAAGTAGGTGTGTAGTAACACTAGAAATGTTTCTGATTATGGTGCTGTATCTGACGAACTCACATCAGCACCACTCCTTCAGTAGGTTTAGTTTTATTTACAATACTAACTGTAATAATTGTGCATTAGCATACTGCCCAGGTACGCCCTGGGCAGGTCACCAATCTATTGCAGGGCTAACACAGAGACAAACAACCATTCACACTCATGGGCAATTTAAAGTAGCCAATTCACCATTTCTGCATGTCTATTAGAGGAAACCCATGCAGGTACAACATGCAGACTCCTTGAACCCTGTGAGGTGACAGTGCTAATCACTGCACCACCGTGCTGCACAGATGTAAATACAGAGTGGGACCAAAGTAGGTATGAAGTAATAATAGGGTCATCTTTAGTCTCTTAGGTGCTCGAAATGTCCTCCATCACCGTTACATCATTCCTGGAACCTGTACTGGAACTGTACACACAGATTCTGGTTAGCATCTATCGATCGATCGATCAATCTATCAATCTAGGTGCACATAAAACCGCTTTGAGGAACCACAGATTTCAAACTTCGATTCATCAGTCCACATCAACCTTTCACCAGTCTTCTACACACAAGTCTCTATGTTCATTGGCCCATGTAAGCCTTTTCTTCTTGTACGGAACCCTGAGAAGTGGTGAAAATACAGCCTTTTAGCCCTGCCTCCCTCAATCTTCTGTGCACAGTTGAAGGACAATCTAGAATTTGACTTTCACCACACAACCAGTTAATAAGATATCAGACATGTACTGTTAGTTATTTTTTTCATTTTATAAAAGAGACTTGTTTTATTTGGCTTATATCTTATATCTGTAGTTGTTCACTTAACAAATAAATCTGTATAAATGGAAAAGTAGTAAAAACCTGTGGTGTGCAAAAACTTTTGACTGGTAGTATATATATATATATATATATATATATATATGTGTGTATGTATGTATGTATGCATGTATGTATGTGTATATATATACATTTCTTATTATCAACAAAAATTATTGAAATTATTTGCTTTCTTTAAGCTCAAATCTGTTCAAACGTTCAAAGCAAATAGAAATAAGTGGTGTCAATACCGCACACTTAAATGGTTTGGGATGATACCAAAAAAAAAAAGGTCAGAGGCTATGTTCCAAACTACGCTGCATTGTGCCAATCAGTATGCACTGGTGCTGGTACATGTTGCCACATAATGACATAGTTGCCACAGGTGACAGGTGCTCGTGCATGAAATCGGAAGTGACCGAATCACCATAGTAACTCCAAAAATAAAACCCTTTTTAATTGCCGCGGCTCTCCACCAGTGCGCGTGCAGTCCTTGGTGCATGTTTCAAAGCCCTCAGCTCGCGAATGCCCGGCGCGCCACCTGGCGACGCGCGGTTACGCGCACTCTATATCGCAGTGCCGGTAGAGCGCGCGGTCAGATTCCAGTGTTAGTTTCACGTGGAGCACGAGCGAGAGAACCACGACTTTCCTCGCCGTTATTGCTTCCGTTTATCCGCTTTGCTGCTGAAGCCACCGGATTAGGACGATGTAAACCGACTCCACATTGTACGGAAGTTGTGTCGCGCATGGAGATAGTAGAGGTTTGAGCTTTTATTATTATTATAAATATTTTTAATTCACACTTCATTTGTTGCACTTTGGCTTGAGCAAAGCTGTGCAGTGGCACTGAAAAGGTTTCTGCTTCTTACTGCCTCTAGATTTTGGTAGACAGAAATGTTAACTTTTTCATAGCTATGATTATTTAAAATAATATTTAGGGGCTTTGACTTTAATTGCATGCAACGTTTGGTTGGTGGTTATTACATGCATACACCTGACTTTTTGAACGTCTTTCTAAACTACCATATCTCTGAGTAAATACAGGGATTAGGTGTGTGTACTTTGCATAAAAAAAATAGTTACATAACTGCTTTCATATCCTGGAATCATGCACGATAATTCTATTCATAATTGGTTAATATTCCAAGCCTCATCACTTATTATTATTATTATTATTATTATTATTATTATTATTATTGTGATTATTTACAGCACTCTGGACTGTGATCATTACTTTAGAGTGTGTAAGGTGAGACTGTTGATTAGGTCAGAAGTAAAGGCTGCATCAAATTTATATTTAGGGAAAGTATCAATAAGACAAGAAAAAAAAATATGCAGAAAAGTAGCCTAACATCTACAGATCCGATTATAAATCAGACAGGGATGACTTAAAGGTTAAAGGAAAGTTCATTTAGCATTTAATTAGTCCTTGGTTTCCAAGCCTCCTGTAACACACGCAGTACACATCTCTTTCTCTCTCTCTTTTAATGTTGTTTAATTTTTATATTGATGTGATGGCTAGCAGCCTAAATGATTTCTCCTTAAGAGTTACAGTATAAACACCTAGCCTTCAGTATAGATTGTATAAATGTCTTGAGGCACTAAAAGCCCTTACCATGTCTCTACTCATGTGCTTTGAGCAGTGTAATATTCCTGGGTTGACTGATCGACCACATTTGTGTTGACACTGGATCTTGCTGAGCTTCAGCCTTGTGTTTACTATTCTTACATTTCTTAGTGTATTAAAGAATACAAATATGAAATGTATTTGTTGGCTATGAGTGTGCTTACTCAGTTTCATTCTACACTCCTGTGTCGTCCAGAGCCGTACACATTAACACCACCAACAGGTTGGAATTGGATATTATTAGGAATTTTTGTAGTCAGAATTCCTTTTGAAGGCCAGTCTAGTAAATTTGTGGTCCAATATGGTTGTGGGGTTGGTTGTGGTAGTGGGTGCCACCTGATTAGAAAAGAAAACTATCCTGAAGGCATTGTGGGTTAAGTAACACTTTAGGGCTAATTGGTGATAGCCTTGACCATGAGAATTGCTCTAAAGTCAATATTCCTGTGAATAGCTATAAATACTATGACTATATGAAACATACAATATGTTATGCACCTGATGCCCTGGTTCACTTTGGTATGCTGCAGTGTAGTTGTTTACATGTATTCATTTATCCATTACCAAATGCTCATTAGCAAACTGTGCAAACCATTACAGATAACCTGAAGATTGAATATTGATACTAATTTGTCCAAGTGCTAGGATGGTCTATGAGATAACAAAAAGACACTCTCAAACCTAAGTGCATACATAATAATACAAATAAATTAAAAAAAATTGAAGAGGTAATACAAAGGCAATAAATTAAACACAGAGGAAAATAAAGGTGTTATCCTATGGACCACTCTAGCACCAAATCCACTCAAATCTTCATATATACGTAGACACTTGCTTGTCTGCTCTGCCAGAGCATTCTGTTTCATAATGATTGTGATTCTGCTTCTGCAGTCCTGGTCTTGGGGTATCACTGCCTTGAACATTTTGGTGTCTCGTCTCCTCTAACTTGTTAATTAGGTGATGAGTTGAATCAGGTGTGTTGGGAGCAAGGAAAACACAAACGTGCAAGATGGCCAGGATTGTGAAACGCTGTTCTACTGGAAGGTACAGAACCCTTTAATACATGGGATCACTTTGTAGGGTTATGAAATAGGTGAGGGCAAAATGGTCTATAGAGAAGATATTGCACACGAATGGAGACAAGCAAGTGTCCAGTCTAGAAAAATCTAAGGGTGAATGAGGATTTGAGTGGATCTGGTGGTTGATGTGATCAGAGAGTGACAGACGCTTGTCATTTAAAATCACGGAAAGATTCTCAACTGTGTCTGCTAGATGTGCTGTAAGGGTGTCAGTGGTGATGGACAGGTAGAGCTGAGGGGTATTCTTCACCAGTAGGACTATCAGTTCCATTTTGTCTATGGATGGATGGAGAGGTCCAGTGGGGTTGTGTTATTAAAGTGCAGTGTAGTTGTCTTTTGGGCTTCAGAAATATAATATACATGGCCAGTGCATTTGAATTTTAGTGGATTTAGATCATTTGGGTCCAGTGGAGGTTGTGCTGAAATTCACAGCGCTTGTGTTGCGGTTCATTTGGCTTATGTTGAAGTCCAGCAGATTTAATGTTATTGGAGTTCATTGGTATTGTTTTGTTGGAGTTGGGTTGTTGGGCTCCAAGGCATACACAATAGATGGGGTTATGTTTTAGGATCCAGAAAGGTTGTGTTGATGCACTTTGGTTAATTTCTGGTTAATTTTCTGTCATTGTTGCATTTCCCCAGGGAAAAATATGATTATTATTATTATTATTATTATTCTAATTTGTTATCTAACAATGGGATTCTGTTGTTGGGGATCACTGTGGTTGTTGGGTCGCAATGGGGTTTATGTTCATATCACGGTGTAGTGTTTTTTGAGGGATTGTAGCAGGATTTTAACTTTTTGAGTTTCAGGGGGTTGTGTTTGGATCCATGACAGCTTACAGGGTTTGGTTCCAGAGCCGTTGCGCTATTGGAGCCCAGTGGGGTTGTGTTATTGGGCTGCAATTCATCTAGGATATTTCTTTGGCAGCTCTCCAAGTGTTCTTGCCTTTTAAGCTCACATGGCTGCAAATGTACTGCCTCTGCTATTCTGCTGTCTCCTGATTTCTCTTGCTCTTTCTTTTTGCCTCATGGTGACTTTGAGTGAGTGTCATTTCCATGGTGCTTGCTCAGCTAAATGCTTGGTGATCTGAGAGGTTTCACCTCTAATGTGATGCCAGAGGGGTGATTGATGCTTGTGTCTACCAAGCTGGGTTGTAATACACAACACTGTCTCAATACTGCAACACACACACACGTACATACACATACACAATCTGATTTTCTATTTTGTGAGGACCTTCCATTGATCTAGTGATAACAGTAGCTAATTAAAGCGATTTTACGCCTTAATCTGAACCTAACCTTAACCTCGGGAACTAGAAAGAAATCTCTTTTTAGAGATTTGGCTCTTTAAGTTTTTCAAATAAAAACTGTACAAACATCATATTTTTTTGTAAGGACCGGGCATTGTGAGGACACTATCCTATCATTGTGAAAATGTTTTTTAGTCCTTACAAAGGGTTGCACACACGCACACACGCACACGCACACACACACACACACACACACACACTTTTGATTCCATGCTTTATTGAGACCTTTAAGACATAAACTTGCTCTTGTTCCCGTATTATTGCTCTGGGAGCTGGTATTAAGCTCCCATTTATCACCTTGAACTGATGTTTGTGGTATGATTTGTTTGAGGTCTGATTTTTTTTTTCTATTGGATTATATCATATCTTTTTGAAGGATACGGATAAGGACTTTTTTATATAAAATTGTGCAGTTCAGAACCCAAGACTGTTCAAAAAGTTATGCTTAGGATATATATATATATAAATTTTTTTTTTTTGCAGTCATCATATGATCATCACACAAGTTTACACTGACTGTAGAGTTTTCTTGTCACTGTAGTTAGGCTCTGGCTGACATATTAAAGCTAGCCATCAGTCTGTCAGTCAAATATCAGTAAAACAGAGTGCTGTCACTGTGGCATACATTCAGAAATGCTCAAAGCCATGCTGTGCTGTCAGAGCTGTTGTGGTGTTTCAGTTTTATGAAGGTAACAACATAAATGCTTTTTGATACCTGGTTTAAGGAACATTTGTTGTAGTGTGATAATGAAAAGCTGCTGTCATGGCAGGCATTGTGCGATAAATGTGTTCTAGCTGTGTAGTGAGTTTAGACATGCGGACGCGTTGTGTGCCTCTGTGTATAATTAAATATCAAAATAGTGTTGTGAGTGTGTTTCAGTCATTAATATTTAAAAGAAATCACTTTTTTTGCACATTCCTACTTCAGTGATGTTAAAGAATTAGTAGATTTGAGGGTTTTTAAAATTTTTATTTGGATTTTGTGATATTCATTGTGGTATGGTTTACTAAATCCTTATTCTAATGAAAATGTGATATCAGTTTTCTTATTAGGCATGTAATAAATGTCCATGTAATAAATGAATGAATAATTATATGAGCATAGATCAACATAGACCTGAAAATGTGTCGGCGCTAAAATTTGCTTTGAGGCAAATTCCGTCTGTTATCTAAAAGTCGTAATAAATTGAGTGTAATATTCAGAAATTTGAGTAAGAGCCTTTCAGTGTCGCAGCCACAGTGTCGTATCTTATTTTCATGGTCAGGTTGTAATTAAATGTGTGTAAATATTTAACACACCTGAATACCTAATAATTGTTTATTCAGTGTATTGAGAGCTACAATGTCCATTGTTGTAAATCTACTAACTCCAAATATCATCACCATGCATTTTTTCATTCAGTATGAGTCTCCCTATGTAGGCTATAGTAATATAATACCATATCATATATATATCATATTGTGTATATATAATATAAAATCATATCTTGTAGGCAGATCATTTGTATTGAAGCCATGTAATGAATGCATTTGACTAATAATTCAAACTGATTTGTAATTTGGGGGAACAGAACGTTTGGACAGTGTTACTATAATCTAATTTTAATTAGATAATTTAATTATAATACAAAGTAAAATAAATATAACCCGTAAGTACTATTTACGTGCAGACATTTAATGTTACAACCTACATATTTATGAGCAGTTAGTCAGCCACATGTGGTTACGGTTCAGCATATCTTTTCGCCCTAACACATCTTTAGGTTTTAATCATTGCGCTGCAACATTAACATATTCTACAGCTATGGCATCTGCATCGGCACATATGTACAGGACAAATATTGGATATTCACATCAGTCCATAATTCTCACATTGGTAGTAGGCTGCATTATTGATCAGTGTCTATGTGCTGAAAATACCAGCTGCCCAGTTTGGCCTTATTATAAACTAAATTCCTTAT
This sequence comes from Notoglanidium maculatum, assembly GCA_030068355.1. NCBI lineage: Eukaryota > Metazoa > Chordata > Actinopteri > Siluriformes > Auchenoglanididae > Notoglanidium > Notoglanidium maculatum. Next base: position 371 of record JAQQZX010098731.1, on the reverse strand, counting down.
TTTGGACAATTTTAAGAGTTGATACACGAAGGTTCCTTGAAGAAGGCAAACTCATAAAAGTTTCATGATCTATTCAGGCAAAATACTATCCAGGAAGACAGGAACAAACTAGAAGGGCACTGAAGGCCAAATGCCATAGCTCTTAACATTGGCAAAAGAGAAACTAACTTCTTCAAGTTGCCCCATGTGTCAGATCCACTCCAAAATTGAACGGGTTCTTTCTTGGCCCATGCCACACCTGTCCACCAGTTTCATGAAAATCGGGCAGGTAGTTTTTTTGTAACTCTGCTTATAGTCAAACAAACTGTGTCGAAAACACTCCTTGGTAGAGGCAATAAACATGTTTATATATATATATGTATATGCTCAAT
>JAQQZX010098700.1:0-11107 GCA_030068355.1 Notoglanidium maculatum | reverse complement strand
ACACAAGTTGGTACAAACAATTAAAACACAACGCAGAGTGACTTAGAACTTGGGGTTGGCCGTGGGGATTTTGGAGATATAACTTCCCCACCGGTTACACTAGTTTAAAACAGTTAGTCTGGAGCCCTGAAACGCTATCCACATTTTTACAAGCAGCAGCATGAATCAGGAAGGAAGCACTGGAAGAATGACAATGAAGAAAGGAAGACAAGAAAGAAGAAAGAAGAGGAACCTGTGTTTGCTGGTGCTGGCTAACAATTTGAGAACCCAAATTTTGGAAAATGGAGGATCATACTTATTATTTAACATGGAAAAAGCAAAGGAGTGGAAATGTAAGTATTTGGAAATACGCTAAGCGGCACCTGAAAGCCACTGTATGCTCTGAGACACACTTACACTAGCCTATAATAATAATACACAATATACAAGCCTAATATTCACAATCTTAATGCACAAGCCTCAAATGTATTATAAACCTTTGCTTTCAGACCCTCTTGTGCAGCAATAACTTAAGCACATCAGCTTAGAGGAGTTTTAGCCCATCCCTCAATACAGCTTCAACACTTGTATGTTGGTGAGTTTCCTCACAGGAACAGTTTACATAATATTTCTATTGGATTAAGGCCAGGACCAGGGCCAGGATTTTGACCATTCCAAAACATTAATTTTATTCTTCTTTAACCATTCTTTGGTAGATCGACTTGTGTGCTTAGAAACATTGTCTTGCTGCATGACTCACTATCTTGTGGAAAATCTGATTGGGTTTTAGGTCATATTTATGCAGGAATATAGAAAATTCGAAAGGGTCCACAACCTTACAAGCACCAATGTATTTATTCCATTATTCTCTAATAGGAGAAAACAATCTAATAGTTAGTGTTGTCACCTCATAGCCCCTTGAGCTTAGGTGATTTGGCTATGCTAAAGTGTGGGTGGAAGCCTGTGACAAAGCCACCTATAATGTCCTTTCAATAAGAGTGGTGTAAGGGGTGTCAGAAACAATAAACCTGTAGTAATATAGTAAGATAGTAATAGGCTGACTGAATTTTGCATAGCCAATCCACCTAACTGTTTTTGGACAGTGGGAGAAAATAGGAGATCCAAAATAAAAATTACATGTGCATGAGAAACTTTTGGAAGAAAATAACCCAATCTCATGATCAAGCCCTGGAACCTGCTGTTGTGAGGTGCCAATGCTCCCCAATGCACCAGTGTGAATCCCCTATTAGAGCATTATATTAACAATTGAGTTGCATATTTCATTGTAGCTTAAACTTGTCTTGGCTCAATTCATTTAACTGATCTTTTAAATTTAAAGGCAAAAATACAGTAATGTTCTACCATAAAATTATTACTTTTTTCAGTAAATAAAATAATTCATAGTGCAGATCATGGTAAATTAATGTGAGTGGGTTTAATCATCTACCAATTGAATTGTCCATTTTGTCATGACCTGCTCCTCATGGCACACGGGAGCACGCCCGATAGACTCGGTCAAGCGCGTAGTGCTCCTGATATCGCCATCACAGGTAGAGCAGAAGCATGCACTTCCGCATTGTTCCACACTCCTGGGCTGAGAACATGACCAGTAATTGGATGCCAGTGCATCCAATCCAAGGACAATCATGCCTGTGTTTAAATGACTCTCAGTTGCGCTACGTGTTTGCGAAGCATTAGTCTAGCCCTGTCTACTATTGCCAAGCCTTGATTTACCTGTGTTTGTGTTTCTCGTGTTTTGGACTCTGTTCTATGTTTCTGATTATTGTTTTCTGGATTATCTATGATACTCTCTTTTGCCTGCTGTGTTTTTGTACCTCTGCCTGCCTCGCATGTTAAATAAACACAATGAGTTTTATGATGCCGTCTCCCCACCTGCGCATGTGTCCAGCCATACCCCACAAACATGACAGAATGCTTTGATGAAACCGGGACGCAGCAGGAGAATGGGATGATGGCCGTCTACGCACCATGCCCTCCTTCTTCCTACGGAAGGTAGGATTATACACCCCGGGACCATATAATGGAGGGGCATTTCCTCCAAGCGGATTTCTACTCCAATGTCAGCTGTTTATTGAGGATTTGCTGGATCCCAAGCCTGCTGGAGACATTTGGCTGCGGTGTATGATATGCTGGCTTACAGGACCTGCACACATGTTTGTTGAAGGCCTTATCGGCATGGAGCACCCATGCCTACAGAACCCCAAAGACTTCGGGGAAGCGCTCAGGTTGCTCTATGGGGCCAAAAAGGAGCCAACCGCTCCAGAGCCCCCTCAAATGGCAAAAAGGGAGGCAACACCTCCAGAGCCACCTCCAGAGGCCAAAAGGAAGGCTACTGCTCTGGAACCCATGCCAGAATCCAAATCCAGGTCCATGCTGTTGTCCAAGTCAAAGTTCGAGTCCATGCCAGAGTCCGTGTGAAGGTCCATGATTAAGTCCATGGTGAAGTCAATGCCTAAGTCCCTGTCCGTGCCAGAAACCAAGTCCAAGCCAGAGTCCAAGTCGAAGTCCATGTCCATGCCGGAATCCAAGCCCGAGTGCAAGCCTGAGTCCATGTCCATGCCAGAGTCCAAGCTCGTGTCCATGTCTGAGTCTGAGCTGACACAAGTCACAGAGCCTGTTCCAGTGAAAGTACAATTCAGTCACAGAGCCTGTTACAGCAAATGCCACATCAAAAGCTCTAGTTACAGTAAAGGCTCCAGTTTCTGTTCAAGTCACAGTCAAGGACCCAGTTCCAATCACAGTCAAGGATCCTGTTCCAGTCACAGTCATGGAGCCTGCTCCTGTTCCAGTTCCTGTTCCAGTCACGGTTACAGCTCAAGCCACAGAACCCAATCCTGTTCAAGTAGTAGTGACAATCACTGAGCCAGCTCCTGCTCCTGTCACAGCTCTAGTCTCAGAGCCCGCTCCTATCACAGCTCCAGTCTCAGAGCCAGCTCCTGTCACAGAGCCCGCTCCAGTCACAAAGCCTGCTCCTGTATCAGAGCCCACTCCTGTCATAGACACCACTAAAGTCACAGAGACTGCTCCTGTCACAGACGCCGCTCTAGTCACAGAGCCTGCTCCTGTTCCAGTCATGCTCACAGAGCCTGCTCCTGTTCCAGTCATGCTCACAGCTCGAGCCACAGAGCTTGCTCCTCTTCCAGTCACACCAACAGAGCTCATCTTGGTTCAAGTGTCCCCAGTTAAGCCACCGTGCTGCCAAAACATGACACATGTCAATGTCTGAGATTCTGCCTGAGGTTCTGCCTGAGTTCCTGCCTGAGTTCCTGCCAAAAGGCATAGATCCCCCGTGGGACAACCTTGTTGGGCACTCCGGGAGTAACGCCTTTGGGGGGTTGTTCTGTCATGACCTGCTCCTCATGGCACACACGAGCGTGCCTGATGAACTCGGCCACACACGTGGTGCTCCTGATATCTCCATAGAGCAGAAGTGCGCACTTCCACATTGTGGCGCAAGCGACGGAGGATTACATTTCCTTTGAACACATGCTCCCGGGCTGATCACATGACCAGTAATTGGATGCTGGTGCATCCAGTCCAAGGACAATCATGCCAGTGTTTAAATGACTCTCAGTTGAGCTTCATGTTCACGAAGCATTAGTCTAGCCCTGTCTACTATTGCTAAGCCTTGATTTACCCATGTTTGTGTTTCTCGTGTTTTGGACCCTGTTCTGTGTTTCTGATTATTGTTTTCTGGTTTATCTATGATACTCTGTTTGCCGACTGACAATGTTTCGACTGACAATGTTTATGTTTTTGAATTATTCTTTTTGCCTGCCATGTTTTTGTACCTCTGCCTGCCTCATGTGTTAAATAAACACAATGAGTTTTACAACGCCATCTCCCCACCAGTGCATATATCCAGCCATACCGTGCAAACATGACACATCGATCCATTATCTATACCGCTTTATCCATCTGGGTCATGGGGAAGCTGGAGCCAATCCCAGCATCTTCGGGCGAGAGGCGGGGTACACCCTGGGCAGGTCGCCAGTCCACCACAGGGCCAACACAGACAAACAACTACACATGCACACATTCACACCTATGGGCAATTTAGAGTAGCCAGTTGACCTAATTTGCATGTCTTTGTACAGTGGGAGGAAACCGGAGCACCCGGAGGAAACCCACGCATACACAGGGAGAACATGCAAACTCCGCACAGAAAGGCTCCCTGGGTGACCTGGGGGATCATACCCAGGACCTTCTTGCTGTGAGGCGACAGTGCTAACCACTGCACCACCGTGCTGCCGAAACATGACACATTTTTATAATAAATTAAAATATATCTTGTGATTTTGAAATGTTAATGCTTTATGTAAAAATACTTAACATTTACAATTTAACAATACTTAACCCAATTCAAGAAATTAGACTGAATGTTATACTTGGTCATTTATTTATTTATCTTATTCATGTAATTGCAAATCTGATGAGGCTTTAGGTCATATTTATGACCTAAATATATAGCACATTCCTATAAATATTCACAATGTTAAGCTATTCAACTTAAAAACATTTGAATACCTTCTGAGATAATCAAAGACTTGGACATTGCTTCAGTGTCACAGCAATTAAAGTCTGTGACAAGGTAGGTCAGTTCAGGATGAGCTTTATTGCATACAACTACAATTTGTAAAAGGCACACACACACAAACTATATTTGATGCCAACTGATATAAAAAAACATCTGGTGAGGCAAACTTAATGTTAATCCCATTTTGTACTTGTGCTTGAGCATGATGTACCAGCACTCTGAACTGCAAAACCAAGATATGAAGAACCATTTACAAAACTGCAAGAACTGGTTCTAAGCAACATTTGTGACACACACAGCACTCACACACTCTGGGTGTACACATTTCACTGCATGTTGTACCATGTATGATTGTGTATGTGACAAGTAAAATTTGAATTTGAATTTGTATAAGTAGTTTATGAGAATGAGGACATGGGCTCTTCTCTATGCTGACTGCTGGAGGAGAGGTCGTGTATGTATGAGGGTAATTAAAGTCTTTCTGCTTCAGAAGGCCTCTGAAGTTTTTCTTTCCAAAGGTTTCCAGATTTTTCCATCATAGTAATGGCAACAAGGATGGGATATCATGTGTAAAGGGAATTCTTTTGTCTCAAATTTGATGAAAATCCATAGAATCTGATGAGGTCTGCAAAGACAGACCATTGTTTTGTGAGAGGAGATGCCTGCTGCTGCTGATGTCCAATGAACAGAGTGGCACGGAAAACAATTTCTTTTCAATCTTATATTTCCATGTGTATATAAGGCATATGTTTTTATAATCCACTGATTTGCATTCCATTTCTCTCAGTGAATGTATAGTGCACAGAGAATTTTAGAAGGTAAATAGAATTAAGTATTTGCCTGGATCTTTAGGTGATAGATCCGACTGTCTTTTGACAGGACACTGCGGAGTGCCCGGCATCATGTGTGAGTGGCATGTAGAAAAACAGAATGCACAAGCTTCGGTGCCATTTCTTCAAGAGAGGATTTTTGGGCGAAGAACAAAACCTTCCCTTTACTGACAAGTGATTGACATAAAAGTGATCATGGCATATTCGGGGAGAACATAGGGAATACTTACTTTCTACAAGCAGGAGGTTTGTCTGAGTGCTTGCAAGCACTTGGGGGAATGGGGCAGAACAAATCAAAACTGACAGACAGGAAGATTTTAATTCCTTTTCCCATCCATCCCTAATACATAATATATGTTTAAGAATTATGGGCCAGTACTAGCACCGGTGTCTATCTGCCAACAGGAAGGAGCCAGCACAAGCGAAAGAGCTGAAACCTTGGCCCAAATCACAGGTGAGGAAAAAGGAGCCGAGAGGAATCAGCTGGAGGAGAAACTGAAACACGCTGAGAGTCAATCCAAGGAGGCACAGCATGTGCTCAGATTACAACCTGCGAGCAGGACAAGGATGAAACAGTCACTCACTTCCTCCAATGCCTCACCCAAGCATTTGACAGACACTCAGGGCTGGACAAGAATCACGTGCAAGAAATGCTTTCCTCTCAGGCCTGAAGCAGGAAATCTCGAAGGCAGTCAAGGACACTTGCATTGCATATGTTGTGAGCAAGCTGAAAACCATCAAAAGACATTTAGTTCGTGCTGAAAAACGAATGGCAGAGAAAGAGAGCCAGATGAGGAAGAAGAACTAAGATACCTTGCATAAAGCCAAGTTGACAATAGTGGAAACTGTCCCAACAAACAACCAAGGGCAGAAAGTGTGAGGTCATGGACGAGGTTGTCCCAAATGTCCTGGGACCCTGAAACACACGGGACGGGTGCTACAAGTGCAGGTTATTTTAAGTGAGAATTATTCTTCTGGCATAAACATCTCTTTCTCTCTATTTCTCTCTTAAAGGTCAGGTTTGATCTGCCCCCTGCCCCACAGTCTTCACTCGCTACCCACAAGTCATTTGCAAATATGTTGCTAATTAGTGTCGCCGCTGGTAGTAGCAGATAGCCTCTTTCATGCACACACACTCAAACACACACACACACACACACACAAACACACACACAGAGCAATTACTGCTTATGGATTTTCCGATGATATATAATTGTGTATACTGTACAGTGGGAAGGGTAACATTTTCACTAGTAGACTCGTACTACTGGGGTATATATTAGGATTGTCAAAATAACATATTAATTTAATTAATTAATCACAGAAAAAATAACACGTCAAAACACTAACTCTGATTAATCACATTCTATGATGCCCTTTGACTCAGTGCCATTCTGGCCACAGTGGCTTTGTAAAATGAAGGAGGCAGATGAGAACATGCTTTGCCCAGTGAATTACATTTAAAGAAAGCCCAGATGGAACTGTTGATAGAATATAGTCAATATATAATATAAATATAATTTCTGCAATAAGGAATTTAAGGAATACCCCAAGTTTGAAATGTCACCTATTCTCATACCTTTATGGGAAATATACTTAGAAATTAACTTAGAAAATGAAAAAAAAATGAAAATGCTATGAAAATGCTTTCACTTTCACTTAACTTTACTACAAATTATTTACTCTTTCCAAGAACGATCAGCCAAACTAAAGCAAAAAATAACATTGAATACCTGCTTTGTGTGGATCAGGGGTCCATGATGACTGCTTTAGGAAACATTGTACTGAACTAATTATTTGAAATGATTAATTAAATTGCTGACAAAAATTGCTGACTAGTTGAAGTAATGGGCAATTCTGCTCTCAAATAACCACTAACATAATTTCAGTTTCACAAATCTGCCTTTCTGCAGTGACAGGTCTATAAGAGTGTGATGGTTTTCCTTAACAGTATGTATATTATTTCACTTTTTGGAATGAATAAAGTTCAGTCAGCTGAGCTTCCACAGTTTGACGACCCAGAAAATAAATACACTGCTTGCCTTCTTTCACTGAGAGTCATCTTTTCCACACTGCTAAACAAACTGAGTATTCAAACAAAATGTAGAAGCTTGGCTGACTACAAAAACCTCATATCAAATTTCCTAACCTGTTTTGAAATAATATCCCTGCATTAATCTTCATTTAAAGTGACTCAGGAAGGAAAAGAACCATGCTCATGCATAAGGAATGTATCTTCTCTGATAATTTTGTGCAGTGGATGTTTGTATGCGTGTGAAGGCTTAGGAAAATCAGGTTTGAAGCTTTCTGCCCCTCATCAGATAGTGTTTATCAGTGGATGAGTGTAAATCAGAGGGACCGTGGCCTGCTCTTTTGTCCATCAAATGTATGTCTAACTGGGTCTTTCTTCCCCTGGTGGTGGTGTGATGATTATCAGAAACACTGAGTATGCGTGTGAGTATGAGCATGACTTTAACAGCCCCACTTCCTGCAGCTAATCTGTCCAGGAGATTTGTGAGTTCAGACTAAACACAGTCCACTTGCTTGTCTCAGCTATCATATTACACATATTATCACTTCCTCTGTTTAGCAGCCTTATTCTCTCTCTCTCTCCCTCTCTCTCTCTCTCTCTCTCTGTGTGTGTGTGTGTGTGTGTGTGTGTGTGTGTGTGTGTGTGTGTGTGTGTGAAAAAATGACCACAATGTTACATGGCTCTCCGATGACTGGAACTGAAGTCTGTAAATCAGAGTACAAACTTCCAGTTTGGCTCCTGACTATTATTCTTTCTTTGGTTCAGTCTTTATTATTCTCACTTTTGTCTGTTTTGTTACAATATTTACAAAACAAACATTCTTAATAAACAGAAATGGTGACCAAACAATTTAATAAAATATATCAGCATGATGCAGTTGTAATTGGTCAGTGTGACACTGCCCTTTGGTAATTGTATCTGTGTCTATTTTTCTGCCATTGTAAATTAATCTGGGTTACATAAAGTGTTTTCATCTGACCAAATGTTATTTGATTTTTTATTTTTAATCTGCCTAAAACCTTTATACCTTTATAAAGGCATATTCTAAAAAATACATGAAGTGACACTTGCTAAGGTCAGCTTTTTACACCAACATTACTGTTAAAATAAAATTAAATCCGAAATGATATTGCGCTTGTGAGAGCAAATCAATCCTAGATGATCTTGCTCGCAGGTTCAATCTGACTTCAGTGGATGAAAGTTTCTCGCCAGTACAGACTCGGGCCCAGGATCAGGGGATTGAACACATAGAGACACAGACACGGAATGTAGGTGTATCCAAGGTTTATTGTGATGGAGAAAAATTTATATACTGTAGCCTGGGTGTGTGGGTATACGTGTGTGTTCGTGTGTTTGTGTGTGTTATGCTATTGAGGGTGTGTGAGTATCAGGATGTGTGTGTGCATGTGTGGTGGCGTGTAGAGGTGTGTGTGTGTGTGTGTAGGTGTGAGGGTGCAGGAAGGGAGAAACAAAGACAAATGGTCTCCAGCAGCTGTTTGGTGTGAAAGGTGTGAATGTCCTTCAATTGCGATTTTAATCTAGAGACCAGGTTAGACTGTTATTCTGACACAAAGGCATGAGTTATCTGATAGAGAAATGCTACCAGATGAGTATAGTCCAATAATAACAATTGCAGTAGTAGTGTCAGAAGGCAGTCAACGGATTCAGGACATCACATTTTTTACTAAAGTATGTACGAGATCTCATTGTTGAAACATATCAGTCAGGAGAGAGTTTCCAATAGAAGCCAGTGTTCTCCATGGAACACTGTAAAGACAATAATCAACAAATGGAGAAAATATGGCATGACAGTGACATTACTAAGAAGAGGATGTTCCTCAAAAATTAACAAGACCAGGAGAAAACTGGCCAAGGAATCTACCTATAGCAACATTAAAATAATTGCAGCAATTTATGGCAAGTACTGGTTGCTGGTTCTGTGTAAGGCCTGCTTGGCATTGGGAGTATGCTCCACTTTTGCCATGGCCTATCAGTGCACAGAGGAGGAGGAGCTACAGATTTAAACGTCAGCTCAATGGAGGAAGCAGTGTGAAATCTGCCTACGTGAGAACACCTCAGACAGACACACCTGCACTCATGTTTGCTTCCAACCATCTGTGTGTGTAGTGTCTAACTGTGGTTTGTGTAGTGACACTACACTTGTTGATATATTGCACTTAATCTTCGTGGTTTTCATTATAGATTCTCACTGCCACTTCATGCTGTGTGACAGCATGTGCTTGTGTCTATGAGTGTTCTGTCTGTTGTTGTGTTGGTAAGCTCTGAAGCCTGGACAGGGAAATAGGGGCACGCATGCACGTCAGCATGTAGGACGTCATGTCTCTGTCTAGACACACTATGTAAAGGGTGGGCACCAATCCTTGTAAGTTTTGTTACACTGTAAAAAGTACAGCAAGTATTGTTACATAATTTAAAATTACACATTGTATTTGTAGGATACAACTCAGCTGAAGGGTTTTACTCAAGGGCCCAATTGACACAGTTTGGTGGGGATGGAATTTGAACACACAACCATTTGATTTGTGACAAGAAGCCTTAATCACTGAGCCACCATTGATTAAGCCAAGATGTTAAGCCAGCAATTTTGAAGTGGCAAGATTAATAAAGCCCAGTTTAGCTGCATTAGTTATTTAGTAAGCATGTCCTTACTGTACCTCATTTACACACCACATTTCCCCACTTCATTTACTGAATATGAGTTAGCTAGCTAGCAATATTCATGTTGTCTCAAGAAGGTTATAGGCCATAATAGTTCCTTCATTGATACAAATGGAAAAAAATGTTAATTTCTACCATTACCACTATCCAGCCATCCATCCATTATCTATACCGCTTTATCCATCTGGGTCACGGGGGAGCTGGATCCAATCCCAGCATCTTCGGGCGAGATGCGGGGTACACCCTGGTCAGGTTGCCAGTCAACCACAGGGCCAACACAGACAAACAAACACACACGCTCGCTTCCACTCCTATGGGCAATTTAGAGTAGCCAGTTGACCTAATCTGCATGTCTTTGGACTGTGGGAGGAAACCGGAGCACCCGGAGGAAACCCACCCCATTACCATTAATGAAAAATATATGTAAACAAAGAGTGTACAGTACTTAGTACTCAGTATACTAACTCACACACTAACCTGTCCCAGCAGGCACCACCAAACAGAAGGGGAGGGGCTAGCAGCCGATAATGAAACAAAAACGACATGGAAAATGAGGGCATCCAATGGATACCCTAAACATCTTCCATTTATAGAATTTATAAATTTACTGTATTTATAGAATTTAGTATTAAAGTCACCATCCACCTACTTTATTGTAACTTCCAAAAAAAAAAAGAAAATGAGAAAGAAAGAAACAAAGAAACATGGAACTTATGTTTATTTATTAGTAATATAAGTTAAAAAAAAAAAGTTTAAGCAGTAGTTACTTACTTCTTTCTGATGAGCCATTCTGCAGATCTTGGACTGCAGGGCTCTCACTTGTCTCAGTTATTATATTGTACCAGTTATCACTTCCTCTGTTTATTGACCAAACCAGCACAACACAGTACATGCTGCTGCTTCCTGCTCTGTGCTAAGTACTCCACTGTGAAATATAACACTGGTCAACAGTGAAAAAAAAGGTCTAACTTTTTATAGCTGATCTAGGATAATTTTAATGCGCTAAATCCAAAAATCACATTGGTTTTG
>JAQQZX010098689.1:0-11108 GCA_030068355.1 Notoglanidium maculatum | reverse complement strand
GGGGAGCCCGGTAGAGAGGAGCCCGTGGAGAGAGAGGAGCCCGGGAGAGAGGGGAGCCCGTGGAGAGAGGGGAGCCCGGGAGAGATGGGAGCCCGGGAGAGAGAGGAGCCCGTGGAGAGAGAGGAGCCCGTGGAGAGAGGGGAGCCCGGGGGAGAGGGGGGGAGCCCGGAGAGAGGGGAGCCCGGGAGAGGGGAGCCCGGTGCGAGGGGAGCCCGGAGAGAGGGGAGCCCGGAGAGAGGGGAGCCCGAGAGAGAAGAGACCGGAGAGAGAGAGGAGCCCAGAGAGAGGAGCCCGAGAGAGAAGGGCCCGGAATGGAAATGGCGACTCGATACTAGGTGCAGAGGATTCTGGGAAGAGTGAGCCAGCCCCTTTAATGTGATCTGTATAACATATGAGACTTAACATAAATATGAAGGTTGATATTTCAAGGCAAGTAAAGTAATGCTTTAAAAAGAATCAGCAACCGAGATGGGCATGGCTTGGAGGTGGAGCCAAAGAGTAAGCACAGAGTTACACCTTTAAATGTATTCATGCTAGCTCCAGACTAGCAGGGTTAGGTTAATGTTAAACAAACTGATCATTTCCACTGGAATTAAATGTGACTCAGTTTTATTTCTGTTTAGCGTGTTGCCCTGATGACTTCAGCAGTGTTTCCTCCGTCTTTCTGTGGTTTCAGTTGAGTTTGTTTGCCAATCCGAACACTTCAGCAGGACAAGATTTATTTGGGGTTTAGGGTTTAGTCATTGTGTGTGGATTCATATTAAAGGGAACGCAGGGAAATCCAGGCAAAAAGGCAGCAAAACATAGCAACAAGGATTTCAAACACACACCAAAACCAAACAACATGCTCTGACAAAGAGGTGAAGCATGTTGGAGTGTGTGTGTGTGTGTGTGTGTGCGTGTGTGTATGTGTCTTAATGATTCTATGTAGAGTGGGTGTGTCTGTGGTTGACTCATAGCTGTCAATCATCTTAAATAAATAATCATACGGTTTTGCTGAATCCCAAATCTTTTCAGTGAATCAACTCACCAAATAAGAGTCAACTACCAAACGACTCATTGCCATTTTTTCCCTCTAAAGTTTGAGATATTTTTAATTATTTAGAATTTTGAGTGATTCTTCTTCTTTACCTGAAACTATTCATAAATTCTCATCTTAATTCTCATTCTTCCTTCTAATTAACACAACAGCATTACTTTATGCTTCATGACTCACCATTTAAAAGATAATGAACAGCTCAGATGTTCTTCATGCAAGCAGATTGTGTCTTTACACTGAAAAAGGTATCACCATTTCCAACATCTAACAAAAACAAAAAAAGACAAAGCAAAGAAACAAAACTACAGGTCATGTACGAGAATCAGCTCTCGGTGTTCACCTAAAAGAGTCGACTCATTTCTGCAAATGACTCATTACTCACTACTGTGTGTTCATGGACATTGAGCTCCAAGTGCCAGGAAACGATCACCTGTGGCAGGAAGATACCAATGTGCTGCTGAGTCCTGCGCTTGATTGGTCAGAAGGTGTTGATTAATTCTCTATAACGCTCGCTCAGATACGCTACCGTTTCTATAGTAACGACTCATTCATAGGGACATGTACTATTGATGATCTGCTAACAATACACAGAGTATCGTGTATAAATGTGACGCTTGGAAAGACACAAATGGAAATATTTTTCTTCTATGCAAATTTCTGTGCAGTTCCCTGAAATCTGTTTAGGGCAGAGATCAGGAACTCCATCTTACAAGAGAAACGATTAGAAAGGACTTCCAGTTTATCTCACATCACTGATGCTTAGCTACATATTAAACATTGGAGTCAGGCTCGGGGTTTCCACTCCATCCTGATCCACATTATATTATATTTTCCATGAATGATTTTTATTTTTTCCAAATGATTCACAGAGACATCTGCTTCCTAACATATTTTTCACATGACGTCACATGACGTGTGATTTCAGGGCAAAACACGTGTTTCTAACATGCATGTGTTTTTCCATGTGTGCTCACATGTTGTTCCTCACACACACACATACAGACACACACACACACATGCACACACACAAAGACACACACACAGACACACACGCACACACACATGAAAAAGAAATATTTTTTTCCAAAAGGGTGTAGATTGCATTGACCTCACACTCACTTGGAATAAATTAATAGCATTTGGAAGCTTTGGAAGTAAAAATAAAACTCAGGAAGACACTCCCTGATGGTGGTGAGGAATTACTGACATGCAAATGCTTTAAATCAACACACATACACACGCATATCTGCCTTACTGTCCTCACGAGGACCTTCCACTAACATAATTACCGAAAAGCTAATTAATGCTGACCCTAAACCCAACCTTAACCTCAGCAAGCCAAATAAAACCTTTTAACTCTTACAGCTTTTTTAAAATTGCAGGTTTTTTAAAACATAAAACAGTTCTCTTCTTTACAAGGAGCAGGCAGACGTCCCAACAAGGTCAAAACTGTCCTATATTCTTATCCTTGTGCAGACATCTGGTCATTACCATGATATAAAAACTTACACAGACACACACACACACACTTTCCAGTCATTACATGCTGTCTTACTTTTCCTTTCCTACAGCAGGATCCTGATTCACATTAACAAGCTGAAATAGTTTTTCTTCTTTAATTACATTAATTACACTATTTAACTGTTTAGTAACATGAACTACTTGCTCTGACTAACACACGCTCATGTTTGGGTATTCACTATAATAACTCACTTGTTGATGTGTTTCTGGCGAGGATTCAAAGATGCTTTTAACTTGAGAGCAACAATGCAGGTTAACAGCAGGATGAAATATTTCCGTTTATTTTTTTTCATGATCTATTTGCAGACTAGATTAGACTTGTCTCCTCCCAGACACACACACACACACACACACACAGACCACAGGAATGACAGAATATTGTTTTGTTGCTAGGAATCTTCAGCGTACCAGAGAATAATAACACAATGCCATCCCCCGCCACACTACGAGTCCATGTCGTCTTCTGCGGTTTTAACTTTGAGGAAAACAGACTCGGCTCTCACAAACTGTCTGTGGAAACTCTGTCCTTACATTTTAATACATTTTCCAAGTGAGTAAAGCTCTTAAGATCTGTCAGGTTTGCTCTTAGTCTGCTCTAAACTGGGATTAAAGCTCCACTATGTAGGATTTAGAGGGAATGTATTAGCAGAAATGGAGAATATAGTCCATAATATATTTATGAAATTCATAATTCTGTCCTCATTGGTGTATAATTAGCTGTAACTCTGAATCCTTGTGTTTTCGTAAGTTTAGAACGAGCCCCTTATACCTACATAGGGAGCGGGTCCACCTCTACAGAGAAAGAAAAGGAGTCAGTGTTTGCTGGAGCTGGAGAACAAGTTTGAGAACCAAATGTAGTAAAATGGTGGATCGTAATTATTATTTAGCACAGAAAAAGCAAGCGAGTGTGAATGTAAGTAGTTGGAAGTACGCCACGGGCTCCTGACGCCCACCGCACGCTCTAATACACACCTGGAGAGGGAGGGGTAAGAGAGGGGGGTCAGGGGGCAGAATCACACAGAGTGGGGCTTTGAATCGCGATTGTAACTTATCCATCTCACCAATCATACAGTACTTTCTTGTTTTTTTCATGTTGTAGGCCTAGTCAAGCGGCAA
Source organism: Notoglanidium maculatum (assembly GCA_030068355.1). Lineage (NCBI taxonomy): Eukaryota > Metazoa > Chordata > Actinopteri > Siluriformes > Auchenoglanididae > Notoglanidium > Notoglanidium maculatum. Next base: position 7,432 of record JAQQZX010098689.1, on the reverse strand, counting down.
CATTCCTCAAGATTACATCTTTGGTCTTTGTGAGGCATTCTCCGACATCACGTCTTATCTGGAACTGACACAAAAATCCAAAAAACAACATGTGACTGAGCTTTTGAGAGCTTTGAGCTTAAATTATAGACTGTGTTGATATCTGATGTGTTTTCAGTTAGTGCAGTCCCAGCAGCAACTCGTTTACATATGAGCCTGCCAACTAAGCCAAGTAAATAAAGTGAAAATAACAGACCAGAAGGATGTGTGAGTGTGAGTGTGTGAGTTCAAATCCCAGCACTGCCAAGCTATCGCTGATGGGCCCTTGAGCAAGGCCCTTAACCCTCAACTGCTCACTTGTATAAATGAGTTATATGTAAGTCGATCTGCATAAGGGCGTCTGCCAAATGACATAAATGTAAATGTAATGTAAATGTGAGTGTGTGAGTGTGTGTGAGAGTGGCGCAGTCTGCAGTGACAGGGGACAGTTGTCTGATGGGTGGGAATTGGACATGGCTAAATTAGGGAGAAAATCTGGGAAAAATCCAAAATAATGCCTGCAATGCCACACATTGGTGTGAATTTCCCCATCATTCCGCAGTTCTAAATCAATATGAATCTTCGGAGTCCGAGTCTCCCCCGTCTCACGGCACCACCGCCCCATCCTGCACCCAGCACTGTTTACTCTTCTGATGAGTTTCTCTGCAGCAGAGTTTCAGATCCAAGCTTCAGGATTTGTTCTCAGCACAGCAGTGATATTTTTAAACCTGTGCTATGCTTCATTGCCTCTGATAGGAATCAGATCTCAGATAAAGTTCTGTTCAGGATCGAGGCAGTTCACGTGTCAACATGTGGAACCAAACAGCACCATGAGCCAGGTATAACACTCACACACAATCACGCACTCACACACAATCACGCACTCACACACACACACACTCACACACACACACACACACACACACGCACACACACACACACACACACACACACGCACACTGTTTATTTCCTGAATCCTGACACTGGTGACCCTAATGCTTTCATTTCTGTTCATGTTTAACAGAACAGCTCTCATGTGTTTGCTTTGATTTCACACTGCAAGTAATTAAACCCAACAAACCAAAAAAGGGGTTTGAGGGCCCCGTACCGCTGAAAACGGCCGTGTAAAGGTTGGTCAGAAATACAGTGACAGGAAAATAGAAACAAACTTTTACCGAGTGTGTGGATGCGTCTCCAAAATCATGTTATAAGTGAATTCAGTTCTCAGTGCAGCCTGGAAATGTTCATCCCTCAGTGCCAACTGGTGGCAAAAAGCATTTATATCTCAATAAATGTAAATTAAATAAAGTTAAATCCTTGGATTCTGTTAGTTGAAGACAGAATTTCTGTACTTATCCCTCAATGCACTAAATATTTTCACACACACCTGCACACACACCTGAACACACACACACAGACAGACACTCTCTCTAAAATTAATCCTGCTGTGTTTGCATTTGTGCAGTAAAATTCCTGCAGTCGTTACTAAACACTTCAGACGTGTATCGCACGACTTTTAAACTTTCACAGTAAACTACTCACTGAGGTGGTGTTGTGATGAAACAGTTTTAGTGTGATGATTGTTTTATTTCTCTTATACAGCAGTAATTTTCTGACGGTTTATTCTTAATTATTTATCGTTAGTGTCTCAACATGGTGGTTGTTTGTTTCCTTCCTGGAGAGAGAAGGAGGTGATCCATGTGGTGTCCCTCAGGGCTCAGTACTCAGCCCTCGGTCATTTAGTTTTATAGAGATGTCCTGCATGTTGCCAATAAAGTATAAAAATAACTATTAAAATGATTAACAGGAGCAAAACACGTAAATGATAAATACAATCCAGCAATGTTTATAAAAATGGACACATCAGTTACAATATGCAAATAAACACATTAAAGAGAATCAAATTTATAAAACAATTACAAATTAAAAATCAATGGTGTATTGAAGTTTAGTAAGATTACATAAAACATTGCACATATAAAAAGTTGTATAAAGAAATCAAATTAATAAAAAGGATAAAAATAATAAGACTGCTGCTGACGTCACTCAGCTCAGAGTAAAATAAATGTTTTGACATGACAGAGTTTCCCTGATTTCTGTTTTTTCGTGTTCCATTAACATGCTGGAACCCGTAGCACGGAACGTATAGAGCACATTCCCGTGATTCAGTACAGAGAGAACAAACCAGACGAGGAGACGGCGATGAAGTGGAAAATGTATTCAATGGAGCTGTTTGGAAAGCGCGTGAGACAGCAGATCAGCGTGCTGAGGTTCCTGCTCTCCGTTTCTGTGCGCTTCAACCTACACGTCTGTTTTATAACCACTAGTACAGAAGAAAGAAGACTGATTCCTACCAAATAAAAAGAGATGTTACAGAGAAGCATTATGTTTTGTAATGTAATTTATTAACAATATGTATAGCTACTGTTAGAAATGAAAAAATATTAAATATTTTCTAATATTTCGAAATGTTAATCATTCATTGCATTGATATAAAAAACAATGTTACAAAGTAATGTTTATATTTTAAGTAATAATCCACTTTTTTATTTACCAAATTGAAGATAAATTTGAATAACTATTTTTAGATTTAAAGCTTTATAAATGCAGAAAGGAAAAAAATGTGCAAAGAATAAAATGGATTTTGAGTGTTGAGTCTTTTTTCACTGAATTTTTTAGATTAATTTCATCCTTGTGTTTTATATAGCGAGCACCAGGTCACTTTAGGATTAAAAAAACAAAAACATAAAAGAAGCACAACATAATTAAAAAAAGGAAATTCTAGTGGTTCCTGGTGGACGTTTGAAACGTTTCAGCTCAGAGTGCAGGATGAAATAAAGTCTCTAATACACCAGATCTGACCACACAGGGCGTTTTGGTTCTGCTTGGTTCTGTTTGGCTCTGCTTGGTTCTGCTTGGCTCTGCTTGGTTCTGTTTGGTTCTGTTTGGCTCTGCTTGGTTCTGCTTGGCTCTGCTTGGTTCTGTTTGGTTCTGCTTGGTTCTGTTTGGCTCTGCTTGGTTCTGCTTGGTTCTGTTTGGCTCTGCTTGGTTCTGCTTGGCTCTGTTTGGCTCTGTTTGGCTCTGCTTGGTTCTGCTTGGCTCTGTTTGGCTCTGCTTGGCTCTGCTTGGCTCTGCTTGGGGATTCTGTGTAGTGTGTGACCATGTTACTGTAATCCACACCACATGTTGGGAAGGAAAAAGAACTTCAGTGTCATAATTACATAAAGGACCCAGAAGAGCTGTGCTCTGAGGCGAGGAAACCCCCTGAATCAGCTCCAGAAGGAGTTCCCTTCCACTCCCTGCGTTAATGTTGCTATAGTTATGAAAATATTGCGAGTGAGTCGAAGAGAAAATCTGATTCATCTGTAATAAACCACAGACCACAGACACAGAAACACTGAGGAACTCTTGGATATTTAGAATAAAACTCTCTCCATCTGTGTGTGTGTGTGTGTGTGTGTGTGTGTGTGTGTGTGTAGAAAACTTTGCTGTTACGCTGCCTTGGTTTCAACACAATAAAAATGTTTTTTCACTAAGCGGGTTTAAACACAGTCATCAAGAAGGGCTTTAATTTACGAGGCTCCGTGATAACAGCAAGAGAAAACACAAAAATAAAATTTTTATTCATTTAAAAATTGAATTTCAATTTTTAAAAAAATTCTTTCATTTAAATGAATAAATAAATGTCTTGAAAGTTTTACATAAGATTTAAATAAATAATCCAACCTTCCTTAAAATAATTCAAACACATTTACATAAATGTTCAGCCAAGTTCTTTATTTATAAGAACCATTTTGCTGCATGTGGTAAATATTTCCATGTGGTGAGACGAACATTTGCATTCTTTTCTTTTGTTTAAATTACAGCTGATATTTATACACTGTTTATCTAACCCTTATCTAATACCTGACACTCGTTCCACCTTTATTTATTATGAATTTGATGGTAATCTAAAGCTCATTTAATGACTATTTAACTCACTCAGTGACTCGACATCTCACATTCTCCTTTTTCTGTGATCAGTATTTAATCTGGTCATTTACTTTTACTTAGTCACAGTTACAAACAGGCAAATTCCCAGAGTAACGTTCATATAATGTTCATGTAACAACACTTCTCTAACACTCATCACTTTTTAGGATGTGCTTTTGAAACAAAAGCACTGGATTCTGGGAGGAGTGAGCCAGGCCTTTAAAAAAGACCGCTAGAGGATTGTTAGGTAAACATTAGATTAAAGTTAGATTAATGTTCAATTAACTTTAAATAAGTATATTAGATGAGAGTTAGATAGCTGTTAGATGAACATTAGATGAGTGTTCTAGTAATTGCATGAATGACAGATAAACAGATGCATCTTAGAAGGGAGAAACTTTAACGTTATATGAATGTTACCTAAGCGTTAGAGAAACATTACGTTGAGTGTTAGATGTTAGCTGAATGTTAGATGGAGTGTAAGATTTGGGTTAGTTGTAGCTCAGTGGTTAAGACGTTGGACTAGTGATGGGAAGGTCGTGAGTTCAAATCCCAGCATGCCAAGCTATCGCTGATGGGCCCTTGAGCAAGGGCCTTAACCCTCAACTGCTCAGCTGTATAAATGAGATATATGTAAGCCGCTCTGGATAAGGGCGTCTGCCAAATGACATAAATGTAAATGTAGTTGAGGGTTGGATAAACAGTGAGAACAGTGGTACATCAGTTAACATGTCACACCCATCTAATGTTTATCTAACAATCCTGTAACACTCATCCAGCTCTCATCTAAACACTAACATTCTGTAATATTCATCCAGTAGACATTTAACACACATCTAACTTTTACCTAACTTATCAAATCATTATCTAACGCACATATAGCACAAGTAATCACTCGTTATCTCTCTAATCTTTAACTAACACACATCTAATGTTTATCTAACATTCATATAAAACTGAGCTAAGACATAAAGTTCATATAACATTTCCCTTGGATAATAAATGCATGAGGGCAACACCGAACAAGCAACAGCAGAGGAAAGTGCAGAGAACGCTGGTGTCCGGGCGCCACCTAGTGGTCATTCAGTATATCACTCTCACTCTCACCTTAAATTGGTTAAAACTCTGCAGGGTGATAGTGTACAGCTTCAGAGAGGATCTGCACTGGCATAAGCCTCTGTAATGGTGTAAGGGTTGGGCATTTAGTGAGAGAAACTTTAAATTGGACCGAATTACTGTTCAGTAAGCAATGTGGAATCTCCCAGCTGAACGTAAACACTCCATCAAATAAGATGTTTATTATGAATGTGTCACAGGTCAGATACCGATGGTCGTGCTGGACCTGATGGAGGCCTGCGGCTCTGAGAAACATGACCCAAATAAAATCAATGATCTGCTGATGGCTGCAGCTGACAGGATCCGACTCATCGCCCAACGTCTCAGAGAGAGAAGCTCTGAGCACAAAGACGCTTCAGAGAGCTGTGAGGAGCTCCAGAAGAAGGGCTGTGAGAAAAGTTCTCCTGAGCACAGCTGGAGTCAGGAAGTCCTCTGGAAGCTGACCAGTGTTCTGGAATTTTCTTTGCCACTATGTGCATGTTCCTCACTGTCTCTAGCGGGAGAATGAGTTCAGTGTGAAGGAGGAAACGACAGCTGGAGAACCAATCTTCACCTGCAGATGATCAGATCTCACAGCTGGATGATCTCAGTGTCACATGCGCTAATTAGATATGTGATAATCTCTTGGACCTGTATCACTCTGTATGATGATTTTGACAGAGGTGGAGGAGAGAAAAACTTCAGGAACGCCGCTAAAGTCCCACCAGGAGGTTCATGGAATAATGAAGGGCTTGGAAGACGTTGTCTCAATCAGCAGGTCCTCTTCAGAACAACTCTAAAATCCTTGATTCGCTCTCCATTGGAACTAAAGTGATTGTGCTGAAGTTCTGGGTTTGAACACCAGATGTCGCTGTAAAACCGAGTCTAAAGACGCAACAGCTCCAGATTTCATTCTCGTTCTCCTTTTTTCTTTTAAAACATTAAAACCTATATTAACCTTAACAAATTTAGCAAACCAAGAAGCAACAACAAAAATGACTGTATATGTATGAATGTATTCAAATAAAATTTAAATATCTCTAATTACACATTATCAAGCACTTAAATATTGTTGTTTTTAGTACATATGGTCAAGTTTTGTGTTTGGTTTTGTTTTATTAAGGTAAAATGTTGATCTGTGTAAAACTGTTAATGATATCATTATTTTGTTTTGTTAAAATGTTTGTTGGTCTGATGCAGATGGTACAAGGTTTCAATAAAGAAGCAGACCTTTGTTTCAGAGTGGTGGTAACTAAAATTTTTATTTTTAGTTTCTACTACATAAATAAGAGATTTATGCATGGTGGTCACTACAGTGAAGAGTTATTTTAAAAATGATTATTTTGTATTGTATAGGTGCAGGTTATAATGTCACCGTTACATGCTGGCGTCTTTAGTGCACGTTACTCAAAACACCACCTAGTGGCAGGTAAGCGCAACGCCTTAAACAAATATGGCAGACTCCAGTTCAGAATCAGGAGCTACTCCAGAGATTTCTGTTCAATCTTTCCCCAGGTAAAGTCCTTCGCAGGTAAATATAATATTACAACAAGTAACATCTACACAACCATGTAATTGTTGTGTTTTTCAAATATTGTTTTTGTGTAAGCAGTAAATTATGAATAACCACATGTCCACTAAACTGAACCTCATGCATCCTAATAATATTAACACTCAGGTTACAATGTAAGTGCCTGCTTTGGTTAAAATGTTTAGAAATCAGAGAAAGAAATCAAATCAAACAATACAATGTTCATTAGTTATTAATATTTGCAAAGCAAATAAGTCTTTTCTGATATATTTATATCCTTTACAATACTTTTAAGAAATAAAAGAGAAAAGGCTTCCTGATTCTGATCTACAGAGATTTGTCCCATGGAGTGCACTGGTTATAGTGGGTTTGGTTTTTTTGTTTTGTTTTGTTTAATTTTGTTTCTCTGGGGTCTGGTTGTGGGTTTGATTACAAATATACATTTTTGGGGTAACTAATTTTTGTAACAGTTCATTATATGTTAAAAAAACAATGTTTTACAGCATGAACATGTGCATTTGACTTTCTTTGATTTCTAAACAATTGACTCTTCAAATAGATGTAATTGAACACTCTCTAAACATTTGCACTAAATATGACAAATGCTGTCTTAAATTACATCTAGCTTCTACATGCATGTAATGTATGTTAAATGATAAATGTACTTGCGATTTAGCAATAAATAAATAAATAAAAAGAAACAGAACATTTAATTTGAGGACTTGCACACCTTGCACTTTGTTGTTTTTGCTGTTTGCACATGTTTGCACACATGCACTTTATGTTGTCTCATGTCGTCTTCGGTTGCACACGTGC
>JAQQZX010098660.1:0-11109 GCA_030068355.1 Notoglanidium maculatum | reverse complement strand
GGGAGGGAGGGAGAGAGGGAGAGAGGGAGGGAGGGAGAGAGGGAGAGAGGGAGGGAGGGAGGGAGGGAGAGAGGGAGGGAGGGAGGGAGAGAGGGAGGGAGGGAGGGAGGGAGGGAGAGAGGGAGGGACAGACAGACAGACACAGACACACACCAGAGTAGTGGGCGTCCACATGCTGTAGTATGAGGAGCAGTTTGGGGTTCGGTGTCTTGCTCATGGACACTTCAGCTGTGGATGTAGAGGGAAGGAAAGCGCTGTTCATTTGCGCTCACACGTTATTTCCTTCATGTCTAGGGCAATCAAACCGGCAACCTTTAACCTAGCCTCCAGGCCAGGGTGCCCACATCTGAGATTTAGTAAAAATGATTCATAAAGATTTAGTGCTTCTGTATCACATGTGAAGTAAATTAAAACTTTTTTAATAGATGTTTTCAGGGATGTTTGAAGCTTGTAGAGCATCATTGCTGATGCAAGTTTTGAATGTCAAACAAGAGCACATGATATGGAGTTTTGCAACATATCACAACTTTGATGGTTGAACATGATTAGCCAAAATGCAAATATGAAATAAACAACATGTTCTGAGTTTTTACATCATATTGGCAAAGTGTGATGTTTGTCAGCATCCAAGCGAGAAGCCCAAATCAGATTTCTGACATCCCTGGAATTACACGAACAAACCTGGAAGTGTGGTAACGGACTACAATACAGTAAAGCCTTAAACCTGTAAATTTTACTTTCTAATTCAGAAAGTTTACTAAAGATAAAGTCAGGTGTGTTTACACTAGCACCACATCCTTCTAATATTAGTGTTTCACAAGGAAAACAACTGCATGTTAATGCTAGCTAATGTTAGATTAAAAAACTAGATTTTATATATAGTATCCCCTAACTGGGAAAATACAGAATTTAAAATGATTGAAATAATTTCCTTTAAATGATTCAGGTAATGTTAAGGAATTAGGCAAAACAAACTGAACACAGCAAGTTTTGTTTGTTTTTGTTTAAATCGATCCCCACGGAAGAACATGACCAGCTTGCAAAGACTTCTGGGTAAGTTGATGTTCCCAGTATGCTTTCTTGTTTGGTTCTCACTCATGTTCCTATCCTGAAGAATGCAAATGTTTTTACTCTGATCCAAAAAAACTCAACGAGAATTTATAAAGTATATTTCCTTTTGAACATCATATAAAGCTAGTCGACATGCTACTGTAAGAAACACTAAAGTAATTACCAACATTTTTTTTCAGCCGCAAAACCTGACACATGACCTAGATAAGCTAGCTATCTTAGCACTGTAACTGAAGGGGCTCTTGAGGGTTCTTGTTGAGAAGAGGAACCACCATGATCATTAGACAGTGTAAACGATGTGCAGAAATGATTCATTTTTTTATTTGTTGACGTACATACAGGAACATGGAGGGCGGAAACATGATGTATAAAACTTGTGCAGCGAGTCAGTGAATGTTTTCTGTGTGTCGCAGATGCATGGTGGAGCGGCAGATGAATGCAGACGCTGCACTGTTAGTAAGGGAGTTTCCTGTTGATGAGCAGGCAGAACGAGGAGAGCGCCCCCCCGAGTTTAGAGGCCTCACTGCACCCTGTAGGGAGCAGGCTGTAGCCCTGAAACTTCTGGAAGGCCTGCAAAAGTAGAGAAAATAACAATTGTGAGCATGACTAATTCTTTTTGATCCAGTTTGTGCTTTATAACTGGCAGATTTGGTGGGTCTTCAGAAGACTAATTACTGCGTAAACATTTATACTGCAGTGTGGTTCTCATCACTGGAACAGAAATGCCAACAGTTAACAATTTTTCTTCTTTCTTGGAGGTTTTCCTTCCAAAATGTCCTCATTTACAGATTCACATCAGTTCCTCTCAATCATTTAATGATTTTTTTAATACAATACGCAAGTTTACACTGCAATGGACGAAAATTATCAGTGCTAAACCAAGCATTTTACATACTGTTAAAGTCACGTGTCATCTCTGGTACAAAAGAGACAGACTGAAAGAGAGAGAAAGGACTGAACCTGACTGAGGTGAAATATTTTGTGGTACAGGTTATATAAAAAGAAAAAAAGACTTTAAAAGACTCCTGCAAGGTATTAAAATCCTCTCCTCTGCCTCTGAGGTTTCAGTGTGTGGTGCGAGAGTGAAGTGAAACTCACAGAGACACTGTTGGGACACTCGTCCTTTGTGGGGTGGAGCAGATAGTCCGCTTCACCTGCACTGCGCACGTACACACAGTTAGCAGCGGCATTCTCTGGTACAGACAACACGTCATAGTGATGATCAGTCAACTGCTCCATCACCTACAGAGACACCACACGCACAACACTGAGTGGGCTGTTACAGTAAAATAATCAATGAAAGCGTGGCGTGTTTTATTCAATTTGCAAACAATTACAATATTTTATTTATCGAGAACGCCTTTTTATCCATTTATAATTTTAATGTTGTGGAACATCTGAGCTAGTTCCTGTTCTCACTTATGCTACAGGAGCTATAAACAGTTGTTCCCTCATCAGCCTTTCTTTATTCGCTCTCCTGGAGTTAACGAGACAAAAATCGCAGCTTGTCATGTTATCGAGAAACCGCAAAACCGAATCTCCTCTGTTCTGAAGACAGGAAAAGCTCAATTTCCAGCTTTACCTCGGACTGTTACAAAGCGCTGACACTGGAGACTCCTTCTGTACATGTTACAGAAACACCACCTTACGGAAAATGTTAACATATCAAGAATTACACATTTTTAAATGCATTTATGTGGTGCATCCATTGTACACGCCCTGCTGGTTTGCTTTAAGGCATGGTGAAAATCAAGTTCCTGGTTTGAACACTAGATGTCGCTGCCATGTAAATCACCTTTCTCTTCTTCAAAAAAACACCGAGTTAATCTCATAGACCTTCTTCAATCTCATCCATAAAGGGCTGCTGTGGCTGCAGGCTTTCATTACAGCCAATAGGAGGCACACTTGATAGTTGATTAGAGACTAAGATGAAGATTGTAGTGCACCATCCACAAAGAAGTACAATTTGTCCACTGAGAATTGTAAATGGCTTCCCCTTAAACAGTGTATTTAACAGTACATAGGGAACAATTTCCCCCCTCTGTGGACATGTAGAAGAAAACTGGATACGTTTTGGTTAAAGTTTAAAAATAATGGGTACATTTTGAGTCTTCCTATTTTCCTTCCATTTTAAGATTGCGTAAATTGAGATTACGCTAATTTGCAGTGTCGTGAAAGTATCCGTGAAAGTACTTCAGATGAGATAGACTTCCATTACTTGTTAGCAACCGCTAATATAGTAGCTCCAAAACGAAAGAAGCAAGCCTCAGACATTACACAAATCTCTTCTGATGGACTACATCTGAGAGGAAAGTGTGGAGATGTAATTTGATGTTGATGTTCCTTAAACACACTTTGAAGTGGAATCAGACAATTTGCTCTTAAAGCGAATGAGGAAATAACATGGAATGGGGGCGGAGTCAATGATCGGATTACATCAGCAGCAGCATCTACTATTACTACAACTACACACACACACATACGTGAAAGTGTGTGAGTAGACACCAGGGTCAGGGTCTGCTCTAATGGAACCTGATGTACGAAATGAGATTAGGCTTAGATACACTCAGTCTGAGTGCTGTACCATTAAGTGTTCTTATTTCATCACTCAGTAAACACTAATCATAATGTGTGGAAAAAACTCCATTAAATTCCATCATTTTTGACTAACATTTATCCAACACAGTTAACATTAAAGGTTCCCTAAATCCAGGAGTCCTACTTGTACAGGACCCCCCACCATACCTCCATCAGCCCCCGCCCATAAACACTCACCTTCAGTGTCCGCCTCGCTCCCTCACTATTACTAAAGATGATGGTCTCAGGACCCCCCATTGAGCAGATGTTCTTCAGACGAGTACCAGCAGATACAGGCACGGTGGACACGGCAAAATCCTACAGACACAAGAAACACTGTAACAAGGGCTATAGTACAGTTTGAATATTGATATACTCATATTGAATATTGAGGTCTGAAGGTGTTGGTAAGTATCGTTTAAGTATAGTGATTCTTTTATACCCTAGAGCTGTTGCCTAGTATAGTTTGAGTATATTTTTGCTTTTATACCCTGGAGGTGTTGGTAAGTATAGTCTGAGTATAGTGATTCTTTTATTTTGGGAATATGATGGTAAGTATAGTTTTTATACCCTGTGTCGGTGCCTTTCGATAATTAATCTCCTTTGACTTGTGTTATAATTGTTCATTTTGGCTACATTCACTACTCTAGTGATACTTACCTGGATACTTAATGGATTTAATGGATATTTATGAGATATTAATACCACCCCTAGTGTGTATACTGGTCACTGCACCTGAATACCTGTAATTAAGGCAATAAAGGCAATAGAGTTTTCAGCCGCTCCCTCTACCTTCAGGTAAGATGTTTTTATTTTGTTACTTTGCACTGGGATAATGTATTTTTGAGAAATTGCTAAAAAAAGCCTGTAAGTTTGAAAATAAACATTCAATTGATATCAGAATGAAAAATCGTGGTGTGTTGGATCCACTTGAGTCCCCCCACCACCACAGAGTCTTTATCAGTCCTGCACAGACCCTTTTACCTGCCGAGAGAGTTGATGGTAGTGATCACCGCGGCCGTTTACATTCCCCCAGATGCTAACATTAGCACAGCTCTTAGCTATCTGCATGACACTATAAACAGACAACAGAAATTATACACTGAAGGTGTACACATCATTGCTGGTGACTTTAATAAAGCATGCTGAAAGACTGTTCTCCCAAGACTCACACAACATGTGAAATGTCCTACGAAGGGAGGAAATACACTCAATCATGCGTATTCAAACATCAAGCAAGCATACAGAGCCGTGCCCCTTCCACACCTGGGTCTATCCGAACATATCTGTCTGCTCCTGGTACCAGCTAACACCCCTATCAGGAGACGGTCAAAACCCACCACAAAGACCGTACAGACTTGGCCGAAGGAGCCCTTTTCCAGCTACGTGACTGCTTCGAACGAACAAACTGGAATGTCTTTGGAAATTATGACCTGACAGTATACACATAAACTGTTCTGTTCTACATTTTCTGCTGCATCGATACTGTCACCGTAAGGAAACGCATTCGGGTCTACCACAACCAGAAGCCCTGGATGACGAAGGAGGTCCAAGTACTACTCAAAGGCCGTGATGCTGCCTTCAAATCGGGGGAAAGGGCCCTCTACAGCATTGCAAGAGCCAACCTTAAAAGAGGCATCAGAGAGGCTAAATGGGTCCACAAAAATAAAATAGAAGAGCATTTCACAGAGAACACCACCAGGCGGGTGTGGCGGGGACTACAGCAGATCACTAATTTCAGAGGCAACGTTATTGACTCAAAAGGCACTGCTGCACTAGCTGAAGAGCTTAATTGCCTCTTTGCTAGATTTGAGGTGAATACTCTACCCTCTCACACATGCAATCCTGTCACAGGCACCCAGACATTGTTTGTGCAGGAATATGAAGTGAGAGAGCTGTTTAAAGCAGTGAACCCAAGGAAGGCCGCTGGCCCAGACCTGGCCCTGGAAGGGTACTCAGAGCCTGTGCCTATGAACTCGCCGGTGTTTTCAGGGATATCTTTAACTCATCTTTCACTTTTAAATGCTGTTGTTCCGCCCTGCCTCAAATCAGCCATTATTGTTCCGGTCCCCAAGCAGCCCACTATAACCAGCCTAAATGATTACAGACCCATCGACCTCACCCTTATTGTAATGAAGTGCTTTGAGAGACTGATACTGAAGAACATCAAGACCAGCCTCTCTCCCACCCTTGACCCCATCAATTTGCCTACAGGGAAAATAGGTCCACAGAGGATGCCATCACCATCACTCTCTACTCAGCTCTACAAAACCTTGAACACAGAGAGACCTATGTCCGGATGCTGTTTGTTAATTACAGTTCTGCCTTTAACACAATTATCCCGGACATACTCATCAGGAAGCTGCTTCACCTTGGTCTCTCCTCCCATCTCTGTTTCTGGATCATGGACTTTCCCCCCGCCCCCAGTCTGTCAGACTGGACCCTCACCTCCTCCACCATCACTCTCAGCACCGGCTTCCCACAGGGCTTTGTGTTAAGCCCCTTACTATACTCACTCTACACATACGACTGCTCACCCTTCTACCCCACTAATTCCATTATCAAATTCGCAGACGACACCATGGTGGTTGGTGTCATCTCAGGAGGGGATGAGTCGGCCTACAGAGATGAGATCAGCAAACTGACACTGTGGTGCTCATCAAACAACCTGTTACTAAAAACAAACAAAACTAAAGAACTGATCCTGGATTTCAGGAAGAGTAGAGCTGACCATCAACCTGTCATCATAAATGGGGACTACATGGAAATTGTCCATAGTTTTCAATTTTTTGGAATTTACATCTCTGGCAAACCTCTACTGGTCCACAAACATCATGGCCACTGTAAAGAAGGCACAGCAACGCCTGCACTTCCTCCGTGTCCTGAAAAAACAACATAAACCGCAAACTGATGTTGACTTTATATAGCTCTGCCATAGAGAGCATCATCACGTACGGCCTTACAGCGTGGTACGCAGGCTGCTCAGCAGCTGACAAAAAGACCCTGACTAGGGTCATTAGGTCAGCAGAAAAAAAAAAAAAAAATCACAGGTTGCTCTCTTCCCTCACTGGAGGATATTGCAGACATCTCTCCAGAGCAAGAAGTATCATAAAAGACTTCTTACACCCTGTCCATCACCACATTGAACTCATGCCGTCAGGAAGGCGTTACAGGTCAATTAAAACACGCACCAACAGACTATTACACAGTTTTTTCCCCAAAGCTATCCAGTATCTCAATATACATACACAGTGACACCCTCTACCTGTATTGGTCATACCTGTTATATTTAATAATTATACTTAGTGCAATATCTATCATTCAGAACTTTATCTTGGCTTCTGTCAATGTTGTCACAAGTCTCACTGTTCCATACGTTGACGTCTGTCTTTGTTATGTAGGTCTCTTTTTAAATACCACTGGATTGGGCAAGTGTAATTTCATTGTGTCAAAGATACAGTGACAATAAAGTATCAATCAATATTGCACTGTAACTGCAGACGATGCATTTACTGCAGAAGCGAAAGGATAAATGAACTGAAAATGATGTAGATGGTGAGCAGTTCAGCTGATAAAGCAGATGAAACTTTGAATAAACTCAGTGATACTGATAAACGGAACATGGAGGTTGCTGCAAAGCAGTGCAGTCAGTGCTGAATAATGAGAAATGTGACCAAATGACGTGGTTTGCCCCAAACATTACCACCTTTAACCTATTCATGATGGATGTTGAGAAATGGTTGGATTAAAAAAAGCCCTGAACTGGCTATACTGCTGCATTAGCAATGCTATCTGGATGTAAAGTTCATCCTAAGGACAAGGTTTCAGTTGTTCATTCTAATAGTTCAATAACCTCAAAGACTTCATCATAAAAATCTAGTGTCCGGTACAGCACATACGAAAGCAGAAGCAGAGAGAGCTGCTCTGATGGCACGTGCTGCAGCATTAGCAGAAAAGCAGACCCCTAAAATAGAAAAGATACAAAATTAAACAGAGGAACTGAAAAGCAGGAAAAACTTAACATGGAAAATGATCTTGCTATTTCAACAGCCAAAATCAAAATGTAGGAACAATATGAACTGTGTTCCCAGTTGTGCAAACCAGTCCAGCAGTACAAACTGATGCTATTAATGAATACTATGAGGAGAGCTGAAAGCAAGTAAGAAAATTCACTGAGCCATTCCAGACACATAGTGAGCAAATGCAGACACCAACGAATATGCACACATTGCTACCAAATACTCCATTCAAAGACCAGCCTCAACCAACAGAACAATGGGGGTGGGAATTGAAGACCATACAGGTTATGACTGTCTTTCAATGAATAGGATGGCTAGACAAGATTGTCTTGCAGGCCTTTTGTCAAAACAAAATCTCACAGATTCAAGAGTAATCAAAACAGACTATATTTGTTTCGAGCAGTACCCTTCTGGGCAGGCTAGACAACTCAACAACCCATAGAAAAGTTAACCTGAGGCAAAAAGCTGCATTAAAAACTTTGGTGATGATGTCAGAGTCTCAAATGCCTACATGGACTAAACTGGCCCAATATAAAAACAGACCAAAGTCAAGTCTTACATGCATATGCACTTTTCTTAAGAGGTTCCTGCAGGGTAATGTGAAATCTGCATGTAATGGAGGAACTTGATATTCTATCAAACCTGAAATTAATCCTCTCAAAGCTACCCATGGATAATAAACAACATTTGCATATGACATCCTTGAAAAAAGCAGTGTTGGAGCTGGATTCATATAACGCCATTCTTGGAAAAGCAAGAAAAAATTATTTCAGATCCATCATTTGGTGATTTAAAAGTAAACACAATGTATAAAAGACTCTAAAGTTCCAAAATATCAAATTGTAAACCACAAGCAGTAGGTAGGTTATGCCACACAAGTGACACATGAGGCAGTTGAAATGTCTCCATCTACAGCTAGGAGATCTTCTAGCCTACCAGATTCCTTCACAGCTTCATGTTTGTTCTGTGGAGGTGAGTAGTCCCTTGTTAGTTTCCAACAAATCAAAGCTCAACAACTTGATGTTCAAGTTCCAGGAGTTAAATGGATTATGTTTTGCATGTCTAACAAAAGGACAACAGAGTAAGAACTGTAGAAAAAGCATGCTCTATGAAATATGTGAACAAAAGCATCCTTCTTTGCTGCATTTAGACAAGAAAGATAAGGAAATGAAAAGTAATACTTGTTAAGACGGAAAAAATTCTTGATCGAGAGATGTCAATAGCGAAGTATACATCGGTCAGCAATGCAAGGGTGTCTCTTGGGTCTGGTAAATGCAATGGGACTGGCTCAACTGGTACATTATCCATTGTAGGAGTGCAAGTTAAGATGCCAAAGGGTAAGTAGTTCATCATAACCTGTTCCCTTCTAGATCAACCACTTGTAGCCCAGATAATATTATGAGGAAGCTGAATGCAAAGGGCAGAAGGACACCCATGCTACTGAGAACTATGTCCCACAAAAACAGCTGTTTCTACATATGAAGTTTCAGACCTGGAAGTGAGGGACTGGAGTTAATTCATTCATTTCACTGTCTACTGTATATACACAGAGGAGTAACCCTGCATCAATTGAGAACATACCCGCACAAAATTATTTTAAAAAGAGAGTGCATTACCCTGAAGATGTGCATGTGCGAAAGATTGATGTGGAACTTTTGATTGGGGTTAATTCTCCAAAGACATGGCATATCACGAACCGTGAGAGTGCTTATGCAGTGAGGACATGTCTTAAGCCCTGTTCACACCTGGTATTAACACGTGTCCTGGATGATGGCCAGCTCTAAGTACAGGTATGAACGGGGTCAAAAAAGACGCATTGAGATCCATTCACTCAGACCACATTCAGAGGTGATTTGGGCCACATATGGCCACATTCTTTTAGCAGTGTGTATGCGCACATACTCATTCCCATGCCTTCAAGTGTGAGTTCATCTCCTACTTCTTTTAATTTCCAGCAGGCCAAGCACAGGAATGGCCTTGGTGCTTCCCGCCAGTTAAAAACAACGCATTTGCAAATGTCATTTTTTTTGGTCTTTGCAAACGGAAATGATGTACATGTTTATTCTCATATAGAGTTGGGAATTGAGATCTGATAATAAGTGGTCACTGGAGACACATGTAGAGATACATTCTAATGCCAAGTGTGACCTGATTACTCAGGACGCATGTTAATGCCAGTCATGAACAGGGCTTTAGATGGGTCATAGTGGCTCTTCTAACAAACAAGCAGAACTGTCCGACGGTAACTGCAAATCACATGTCAATAGAACTACTTATTCAGCAGTACAACCATGATTACAGTGAAAAGCACCAGCTCACAAGAGAAGATGGTAAATTATGGTGCACACCACATCATGGTGTGCATCATAACTGTAAAGAGAGCATTCATGTTGTATTTGATTGCACCTCATCCTACCAAGACACTTCACTGAACAGTGAACTCCTTCAAGCGCCCCAATTTGTCCAACAAACTTACTGATGTCTTGCTGAAGAAGCACACTGCTGTAATGGCAGACATAAAGAGCTATGTCCACCATGTTCTATCAACTCAGAGTTCATTCAGAACACATGAATTATCTCAGATTTCTGTTGTGGCCAGATGGAAACATCAATAAAGAACTGGAAGAATACAGAACGAAAGTACATCTTTTTAGAGCTGTAATCTCCAAATTGCACTAACATAGCACTGAAGAAGACAGCTCAAGGTAGGTTTCCTTCTGCTCATGCAGGAGAAGTGTCCATGGCAATGGACATAAAGAAAATTTGTGGTCAGTGTGGATGAGAAAGAACCCAGGATCACTTGGCTACTAGGGGGTCACGTTTAGCGGCCTGAATGATAATTAATGTCCTTTGGTTTATGTTAAAATTGTTAATTTAGGCTATACGAACTACGCTAGCAATGCTTACCTGCATACTAACCTAATACCACCACCTTTTATATCCTGAAGGTGTGGATAAGCATAGGGAGCATTTAGCGATGCTTTTATTCCCAGACTGTGCTTGTGAGTATAGTTTGAGTATAGTGACACTTTTATGTATCGAAGGTGCTTGTGAGTATAGTGACACTTTTATGTCCCGAAGGTGCTAATGAGTATAGTGACACTTTTATGTCCCGAAGGTGCTTGTGAGTATAGTCTGAGTATAGTGACACTTTTATGTCCTGAAGGTGCTTGTGAGCATAGTTTGAGTATAGTGACGCTTTTATGTCCTGAAGGTGCTTGTGAGTATAGTTTGAGTATAGTGATGCTTTTATGTCCTGAAGGTGCTTGTGAGTATAGTCTGAGTATAGTGATGCTTTTATGTCCTGAAGGTGCTTGTGAGTATAGTCTGAGTATAGTGACACTTTTATGTCCCGAAGGTGCTTGTGAGTATAGTGACACTTTTATGTCCCGAAGGTGCTTGTGAGTATAGTGACACTTTTATGTCCCGAAGGTGCTTGTGA
>JAQQZX010098522.1:0-11113 GCA_030068355.1 Notoglanidium maculatum | reverse complement strand
AGCAATCATAGATTGGGGGAGGGGGGTGGGGGGGGTTGCACATGCCACTTTGCTCTGAACAGTTTCTTCTGTGGTCATTTTGCTTAGAGGTACTGGGTGGAAAAGTGCTTCTTTTAGAAAGCAGGCACTGTGTGCTGGCAAAAAGGTTTGTCACTTGAAACTTTGTGCTATTAATTTCATAGTGTGACTTCCTAAGGTTGTAACTTGTCTTTCTTCACTGTCTACTGAAATAGCAATAAAAGAACATGGATGTTAAGAAGCTACAAAAAAGAAATATTAAGACTTGCTTTAAATGTTGGCAATTAAATAATAGCTAAATGAAATTTGTGTCGTAGAAAGCAATCAATATATCTATGAAATTGCATAGTTCTGTAGGAAGTTAATCTGATTGTAAACATTGTTTGCTTATTGAGATAACATAGGTATGCTTGTGTACATTTTAGAGTATGTTTGGTGTTTTTTGGGGTTGCCACTAGGAGTGAGCTCTGCTTTTTACAGCTAAAAGCTGTAGGTGTGAAAGGATGTAGGTTGAAGGTGTGAAAAGAATTACCAAATGCATATGTATTCATGAATAGGGTTTTTACTATATATTTAATCCCTGTTCATTATCAAGTTGAATATATACTGTACTTAGTGATATGCTAAGGACAATAGCAAGAGATAAAAGTAAAAAGGCCTATGGTACATAGATAAACATTATCTTGTTAACAATGGTAAGGAAATGTCCTAATTCTCTATCTCAAAGTGCCCATGGCGTGGTCTCAGTGCTGCATTCCCCTTCATTTTCTACATTCTAAATTCAACATCAAACAGCTATAAATTTGGGCAATCGTGCAAATAATTTATCCTGGCCTAAAGCATTTGGGTTTTTTTTCCCTGTCCCTGAACCACACAGGACAATACATTGTTTGTATGTTTGCAAACAGATCAACTTCTGTGCTTCTATAGGTGTTTCACCTTAAGCCAAATGTACACTACATGACTTTCAAAATCACAGAATCATTGCACTATTCAAACTAGTCACTTGCAATCTGTTGTGCGGTGTTCACTCCCCTAAATACAAAAAAAAAACCCAAGTGATCATCAATGAGACTTCATATTTTTTTTAAATATATTTAGCTGTTTTTATGCTGTTTATGTTTTTATTTTTGCTGTTCCTAGCAACATCCAAACAATTTCTGATAAAAGCAATATTCTTCTAAGCAATAGTCTAGTATCTAGTTAATTTTGCTACAATATTTAATAAGAATTTAGAATATTTTTATCATCTCTATTATGGTGGAGAGGTACATTGCATGAGCAGCACTAAGTGCTTTTCTATAGCTCAGGAAGCTCTCCTTCCATGCAAATTGGAATACTGTAATTTTTGATGGCATAAATGCTCTAATTTCCAAGTGGTCTGTTTTAGAGTATGTGTATCATTGTTATACCAGGGTGCTACTTTTTTTCTCTCTAATTATTTCTCTTTTAAGTGGATCTACACTCTTAGAGTACAGCAAAATGATGCCTCAGCATTTAGTTGCCTGATCAAGTTCTATGGGGTCTGAAGGTGATCCAATCAAAGTTGTTAATTCTGGGAGATCATTCATAAAACTCTGTGGAGTAGATGACATGAATGTTTGACATGATAATGTAGCAAGGTGTATATTTTATTACTAAGACACATTTTAAGTGAAATGAGATAATGATCTAAGATAGTTTCAGACTGTTGATATGTCTCTATATGTTCTATACTTAAACCAAAAAAAGTTGATAAAGGTAAACAGTTCACAATAGTTGTAAATTGCTGTAGTAATTACATTTATACAGTTGGTTTCTGTGTGCCCATGATGCCCAGACTGCCATATGCCCAGACTGAAACAAAAGGTAACACGTCTTATAGTGACACATTCTACCATGGAAAAATGGGGGAAAAAATGGGAAAGAGAATGAACATAGTGTGGACATTTTAAAGCCTGTGATGTGGGGTCATGGTCATAATCAAAAGATGACTACTGGTAACTGGAAAGAAAGTACGACTTGTGTTTTGGGGAGTTTTACTAGAATGTTGGGTCTTTGCGGCATGTTAATGTTTATTCAGTTTATCCAGCTGTGAACAATGTTAAATTGATGTTGAAATATGCTGTTTCTGTAGCCACACCTTGTGCAATAGAGAAAAAAACTGCTTTGAGTGCCTAGTTAAATGCCAAAACTAGAACACACCTTCAAAACCAACAGTCTGGCCCTGGACAGCTTGAATGGGGTATTTGTCCTGATTTCCCTGTTCAGTGTAGGTTGTAGAAATGTAGAAAATATGTGCTGCACTCACAAGCTGGCAAGGAAGTTGCTGGAAAACATATTTTTCTATTCTTCATTAGTTATAAGTACACTAGGGAATATGTGAATCTTATTCACCCTATATCAATGCAACAGGGGTCTTTCAAACTTAAGGCTTCCTAGTTTTCTGAAAGGATTCTTTAATTGTTGTATTCTACATGGAAGCTTTGAAAGTTCCCCCAAAGGATCAAACTGAGTATCATTATAAATAACTAATTTTCTAAGAGTTCATTTAAACAAAGCTCTTAAAAAATCATGTTTAGGAAATAATAAACTGCATAGGTAAAAAGAATATGCAATACATGGCCAAACATTTGTGTATTCCTGATGATGTGTACGTGTTTGTTTTTTTTTTTTGGTATTATGCTTACACACACACATTCAACCTTAACCATATCTCAATGTAGAGGCAGACGAATTATTGATATTAACTGGAGCAGCAACTCCAATTCTTATACTGAACACATACCAGTCACATCACATCTGATATCCATGCACACATCTTACAATTACCCTTCACTATCAAAGGACAGTCACCATATACTGGGGTATGATGAAAACAAAATATAGCACATCAAATTACATACAAGTTTGGACCCACCCTCGGATTTTTGTTAAAAAATAAATTATACATTGCTTTGTCAAACTTTTATTACAATAAAATAGGAATACTTAAAACAAACATAACTGACTGGTTCTGAAGTGTAATATAACACTATATATTGTTAGTGCAATTTAATGAATGCGAGTGCCTAAGTACAAGTTTAATCAAAATAACCACCCTATGGCTACATTCACACTGCCATGCTGAAGTGACTCAAATATGATTTTTTTTGTCTTAATGTGACACAGATCTGATATTTTCAGGGCTGTGTGGACATGCAAATCTGATCTTTTCAAATCGGATTTGAGTCACTTTCATATGAAAACTCAATACATATCCATAGATTTGCATAGATACATTTGTAGATTTGCAGCTGTGCGCCCTGAATGAGAACGTTTGGATCAGAATTCATGCTTTTTGCCCGTACTCATGCGCTGTGTGCTGATAGTGTCATCATCAGCCAGAACAGTGTTCTTTCGATTTGTGTTACCTATCGAGATATGCTATGGCAGTTGCATGTTCAGTTTAAAGTTAAGATTTTAGGGTTAACTTTAAGACTTAAGTGTTAGGGTTGAAGTTAGGGTTTGGCTAAAATCAAGTTTATGCTCTGCTGTCAGCAGCATTTATTCGCCTTATGGTAGCATCTTTTTGCCAAGCTAGCACAAATCATGAGAACACCAGTAGCGCAGCAAAACAATACTGAAGCAGAGCTATAGCCGATGAGCTGTTTACTGTCTTCCAGAGCACAATGCGATGCAGATTCATGGCAATTCATGGCAAAAAATTCCTGGAAAGCAATATTTGGAAATACCTTGTATCCAAACCCTCCCAGAACATTTTCAAGCATGTAAACAGTTCTGTCTCATTTACTGGTTGCTCATTTCAAACTTTTTGGTCCAAATCTTCCCATGCCAGCTCAATGGGAGAAAGCTCTGGAGACTGGGGAGGCCAAGATTGTCACGTTGTCGGGGTTTGGCTGGACACATGTTCAGATTAGGAGACAGCATTGTAAAACAAATTGTGTTTATTAAAACACAAATATGCAGAGGTACAGAAACAGCAGGCAAAAAAAGGTAATCTACAGAACAGAAACAGTCGGTTAATCGGCAAACAGAGTGAACTAGGCAGAGCAACAAGACAATATCCAAGACTGAAGAGTCCAAAAAAAACCATGAAAGCAAACACAGGAACTTGAAGGCTTGGCAATAGCACACACGAGGGCTAGACTAATGCTTCGGAAAGACATGGTGATACTATGAGTCCTTTTATACGCTGCGTGCTTATGAGAAGATTCGAGATAAGAGATATTCGAGAGCACGCTGTGTGTGGCATTGCGTGTGCAATGAGAGGCAGATCATGACAGAACCCCCGTAAAGGTGATACTCCAGGAGTACCCAACATAATTGTTCCGTGGGGGCCTGGGCCTGTAGGCTCAGGTATAGCACAAGACTCAACCATGCCAAACTTTTGCCTCAATGAGGGCGTGGGCAGGAACTCAGACAGGAACTTAGGCACAGAGGCAGGCTTAACTGGGGACACTGGAACCAGTATGTGCTCTGTGACTGGAACAGGAGCAGGCTCTGTAACTGCAACTGGAACAGGAGCAGGCTCTGTGGCTGGAGCAGAAGCGAGCTCCGTGACTTGAGCTGTAACGCTTACTGGAACAGAACAAGAGTGGGCTCTGTGACTTGAGCTGTGACTGTTACTGGAACAGGAACAGGCTCTGTGACTTGAGCTATGACTGTTGCTGGAACAGGAGCAGGCTCTGTGACTTGAGCTGTGACTGTTACAGGAACAGGAATGGCCTCTGTGACTGGAACAGGAACAGGTTCTGTGACTTGAGCTGTGACGGTTCTGTGACTGTTACAGACTCTGTAGCTGGGACAGGAACAGGCTCCATAACCTGGACAGGAGCGAGATCAGTAGCTTGAACTGTTCTTGTGGCTTGGACCGGAACCGGTACTGTAATTTGGACAGAAATGGGCTCTGAAGCTTGGACTGGAACTGGTTCTGTAGTGTGGACTGGAACTGGTTCTGTAGTTTGAACTGGAACTGGTTCTCTAGCTTGGACAAGAACAGGTTCTGTAACTTGGACAGGGAATGGCTTTGTAACTTGGATTGCAACTAGTTCTGTAGCTTGTGTTGGAACTGGTCCTGTAGCTACTGGTTCTGTAGCTTGTGCTGGAACTGGTTCTGTAGCTTGGGCAGGAGCAGGCTTTGTGGATTTTACTGGAACAGGCTCTGTGGCCTGAATAGGAACTGTCTCTGTGGCTAGTGTTGTTCCTGTGACCTCGACAGGATCAGTCTCTGTGACCTCTACAGGAACGGGCACTGGCTCTGGCCCGGTGACTTGGACAGGAGTGGGCTCTGGCTCTTGTGTCAGCTCAGACTTGGACTTGGACTCTTGCATGGACTTGGACTGTGGCATGGATGTGGACGTGTATTCTGGCATGTACTTGGACTTTGCATAATCCTCAAAGCCTGGAGCATGCTCTAGAGCAAGATCCTCCCTTTCAGCCACTGGAGGGGGCTCTGGAGCAGTTGTCTCCCTTTTGGCTACTGGAGGGGGCTCTGGAGCAGTTGCCTCCATTTTGCCCACTGGAGGGGACTCTGAAGCACAGGCTGCCTTCTTGAAGGCTTCATAGAACAACCTGAGCAATAAAAATAGCTGGCACTGGAGCAGGAAGCAATTTGGGTGAAGTTCCACTTCATCATAAAGTGCAGGAGTGTCCAAACCTACTCTTTGCAAAAAAAAAAAAAAAAAAGGATGGCACGGTGTGCATACGGCTGTTGCCCTGATGTTCTGCTGCGTCCTGGTTACAGTGAAGCATTCTGTCACTTCATCAGGGTTTGGCTGGGCACATGTGCAGGTTAGGAGATGGCATTGTAAAACAAATTTGTTCATTAAAACACACAGAAGCAGAGGTAAAGAAACGGCAGGAAAAAAGGGTAATCCACAGAACAGAAACAAGGTTGGTTGATCAGAAAACAGAATGAACTAGGCAATACAAAACAGAGCAACAAGACAATATCCAAAACTGAAAGCGGAGTCCAAAAAACCATGAACGCAAACACAGGAACGAGAAGTCAATAGCAGTCAAAAAGAAGGCAATAGCGCACACGAGGTCTAATGCTTTGCAAAGACATGGTGATATGAGTCCTTTTATACACAGCATGAATATGAGAAGATTGGATGCACCTGCATCCAATCATCAGCCATGTGACACAGAGACCAGGAGTGTGCTGGCCATCTTGGCTGGTGCATTCTGGGAACAGTAGTGTGTGGTTGTAGTTCGCACCATAATGCGGAAGTGAGTGCTTCCACGCTATGAGCATCGGAGATATTCAAGCGCACGCTGCACATGGACAAGTTCACAAAGCATGCAGTGTGTGCAACAAGAGGCAGATAATGACCAAGACATCATTCTCAAATTCTCGCTTTTTGCTTTTCTTTAGACTGGGTATAATTTAATAACTTTTGTGTGGGTGTCTGCTGTTGCTTTCTCCTGACTCTTTTGTTTGTCCCTGTCTCCCTGTAGATCATTGGACAGAGGGCTGGGGGCAATTTTGTCCCTTTTAACAAGCTTTCCTTTTTAGGAAATGAGGACAGTAATTGGTGGAGTTTTGAAAATGAAATTCTTTCCCATTCTTGCTTAATATGACTTAAGTTGCTCAACAGTCTGGAGTCTTCATTGTCATATATTGTACTTCATAATGCAACACATGTTCAATGGGAGACAGGTCTGGACTGCAGGCAGGCCATAACAATACTCACACTCTTTTGCTATGAATCCACACTGTTGTAACACATGGAGAATGTGGCTTGGCCTTGTCTTTCAGGGATGTCCCTTCTCATTCCAGAAAAAGATGTCATCTGAAAGGTAGCATATGTTGCTTCAAAACCTATATATACCCTTCAACATTAATGGTGCCTTCACAGATGTGCAAGTTACAGTCTGTGCTTTTTGGTTCTATCTTGAATTTCTTCTCTACAGGTAAGGTAGGATTCTGAATTTTGTGTACTTCTTGACTCAGTTGGACCAAGATTCTTGTCAGTAGTATTTGCTGTTTATGTGGTGTTATTTAGATTTAGAAGTGTTTGCAGGTCTTTGCTAATTAGTTTTCTCAGGTGTCTAATCATCAGTAGTTTCGGTCTCCCTTAAGGTGTGAATTGGGGGCAGGGCTCACTAACATATCTTGAAGGTGTATCCAGTTCACTGTTAAGTGTGCTTTTTAGTTCTATCTTGATAACTTAAACTCACTGATTTAACTCCTGACTAGACTGCTGACATGTACCTCAAACCCATCTCTGTTCTCACATCTCTTAAACCCAGAAGATCTCATCCACAATCCAGAGGCTGTACTACCAGTAACCTTATCTACCCTCCTCTGTTTTCCCAGTCTCAAACAGGGGTGATAGATGTGCTCTGGAACTGCCAGTCTGCTGTAAAGAAAGCTGATTTCATCTCAGCCCTTGCTTCTCATCACTCTCCTGACTTTCTAGCACTAACTGAGACCTGGATATCACCACAGAACTCAGCCACACCAGCAGCTCTTTCCTGTGCTTATGTTTTCTCACATACTCCATGAGAAAATGGAAGAGGTGGTGATACAGGTCTTCTACTGTCTCAAAGTTGGTGCTTTACATCTCTGTCTCATCTCAACATCAAATCCTTTGAGTTCCATGCTGTTGCAATTTCCTCTCCAATCACCCTTCTCATTGCTGTCATCTACCGCCCCCCTGGACCCCTAGGAAACTTTCTACTCAGACTTTTCCCTACTGAGAACACCCCTCTCACTCTCCTTGGAGACTTCAACATCCCCATTGACAAGCTCCAGTCCTCTTGCTTTCTTCCTCTTCCCTATTCCTTCTCTCTGATTTTCAACAACTGCTCTCCCAACCACAAAGGAGGAAATGCCCCGGACCTGGTCTTCAGCAGTCCTTCCCAGCATCAGACATCACTGCTACCCCACTTCACATCTCTGATCATCACTTAGTATCCTTTACCATCACCATACCTGCTCTTCCGAAAACCAGCTGTCAACATTCCTCTCCCATTTGGTGAAACCTCCGCTCTGTCTCCTCTTCATCCGTCACTTCCTGCACTCTAGCATACCTTCCAGACCCTGACTTCTTTTCTTCTCTTCCACTGGAGCTAGCCACGGACACTCTCCTCTTCTCACTTTCCTCAACTATGGATTTCCTCTGCCCACTATCTTCCAAACCTGGGAAGAACTCTCACCCTGCTCCTTGGCTATTAGATGTGTTGCGTAGTAATTGAGGAGAGTTAAGAGCAGCAGAGAGAAAGTGGAAGAAATCACAACTTGACACAGATCTGTATTCTTACCATGACCTCCTGTCCAAATTCTCATCTGATGTGACGTCTGCTAAGCTGGAAATCTCTGCACAAGAGCCACACAAATTCCACATCATCTTTTCTTCATTACTCAACCTGCCAGCTCCTCCTGCTCTGTCCTCCCTGACTGCTGAAGACTTTGCCAACATTTTTGATGGGAAGATTCAACAAATCTCTCCGACATTCACTCCCACCCCAACTCCTTCACGTCACACTAAAGATTCCCCTTCTACCTCACTGGACCAGTTTTCCAATCTAGCTACAGATGAGATACTACAAGTCCTTTCAGCAGCATTTGACAGTCAACCACAAGACTCTATTGTCCATTCTTAGAAGTTTTGGTATTTGTGGCTCAGCATGGCAATGGCTCACTTCCTACCTAAATGGCCGGTCATATCAGGTGATATGGAAGGGATCCATATCTTTTCCATGCAGGACCGCCACTGGTGTACCTCAGGGCTCGGTACTTGGTCCTCTTCTGTTTTCCATCTATACTAGATCTCTTGGTGAGGTAATCGCTTCACATGAGTTCTCATATCATTGACGACACTAAACTAATCCTCTCTTTTCCTCCCTCAGAGAGTAATGTTTCTGCCTGGATTTCTGCATGTCTGGCAGATATTTCATCATGGATGGCAGCTCATCAGTTGAAACTCAATCTCAGCAAAACTGAACTGCTGTTCATCCCAGCTGATTCATCCCCATATCAGGATCTTGTGATTTCCCTGGACAACTCTTTGATCTCTTCTTCGGTCACTGCAAGTAACCTTGGGGTAACTATAGACAATCACCTATCTTTTTCCTCTCATATTGCTAATCTTTCACGCTCATGCCAATTTCTTCTCTTCAACATCAGAAGGATCCGTCCATTTCTTTCCACACAGGCCACTCAGATACTTCAGTCCCTTGTCATCTCAAGACTGGTCTATTGTAACACACTCCTTGCAGGTCTGCCTCTGATCACCATTTGACCCTTGCAACTGATCAACAATCCAGCTGCACGACTTGTTTTCAACTTTCCCAAGTTCTCCCATACCATCCCATTGCTACGCTCCCTTCACTGGCTTCCTGTAGCTGCCCGCATCAGATTCAA
The DNA here is from genome assembly GCA_030068355.1 of Notoglanidium maculatum. Classification (NCBI taxonomy): domain Eukaryota; kingdom Metazoa; phylum Chordata; class Actinopteri; order Siluriformes; family Auchenoglanididae; genus Notoglanidium; species Notoglanidium maculatum. The sequence continues at coordinate 1,743 of JAQQZX010098522.1, read as the reverse complement.
AACACTGATGCTTGCCTACAAAGCCAAAAATGGACTAGCACCCTCCTACCTCAAAGCACTTATCACACCCCACACTGCACCGTGCTCCCTCCGATCCTCTAGCACTGCTCGACTGGTTCCACCATCTATAAAGGTTCAAGGAAGACACACATCTAAACTCTTCTCTGTTTTGGCACAGAGGTGGTGGAATGAACTTCCCCTAGATGTCTGAACAGCTGAGTCTGTGTGTCTTCAAACGACGACTAAAGACACAAAACAATCAGAACATTTCCCAATCAGAAACCGTGGGTGGATAAAAACATCCACGATGCTCTAAGATCACACACCACTGCCTACAAAGAAAGGCTCGCCACCGGCAACATGGACCAGTACAAAGCTGCATCCTACAATGTGCGCAAAGCAGTGAAAGAGGCAAAGCAAACTTACGGGAGGAAACTAGAGTCGCAGCTACGACAATGTGACACTAGGAATCTCTGTAAAGGACTGCGAATAATAACAGACTACAAAAAAACACCCACTACAGTGATAAGTGCTGATGCATCACTGGCTGATGAGCTGAACATGTTCTATGCTCGCTTCGAGGCTGCTATATACGCACACAAATGTTTAAACATGCAGCTGGATAGTACAGTGGTAACAACACTGCCTTTACAACAAGAAACCAGATTTTGATTCCTGGTCAAGGCAATAACTTCCAGTAAGGGTCCCCTAATGCTGGCACAAGCCTACCTTGGAACATGAGTGACTGAAAAACACAAAGCCATACCGGCTCAGACATTGCCTTGGTTAACTGGGTCCACATCAGTTTTTGAGGTACCAAGACATACTGATGAAAAGTGGGCTACTGGAACAAGACATAGGTGGACTAGTTCAGAAAACTTGGAACTGATGGAATGCTACTATAACAGGCTACATGCACCAAATGTGGGAACTATAGATGACCAGAATACCAACATCCATTCTGACTAAGAAGTGGCTCAATGCTCTAACATCAATAGAAGGAAGCTACTCTCACAGGTAGAGCTTGAATGACTACAACCCGAGATTGGGAACACCACAGGTTATGCAAATGATGATCAGCCCCTGGCACATATGAGTACACTATATGACAGTCTGCCACCAGTCATGAAAGAACACCTGTTATGCTAAAGATGAGGATTAAGGCCCAAATATCTGCAGTCAACCCTCGGGTATGATTCCCTCAGCTAACTGACAAACGTCCTTCAGACATCAGTTCCTTCAGTGCTTGCAGACTAACAGTGCACTACTCAATATATGAACCAGCACCTTGGTTACAAAAGGCTCTGGAGGCTGCCATACAACAACCACAGCTCTGGCCACAAGACTGAAGAAATACACTAGGGAATCAGCGGCCAAAAGAATAAATGGCCTGTTCTGTCAAAGCACCAGGTACTGCTCGCTAGAGCCCAAGACTCTAAGACTAGGCAGAGCAACCAGAGCAGAGTCTGGATTGACTACAAGAAGGCTTATGATTTGATGCCCCACAAATGGATACTGGAATGCTTGCAGCTGTGGAAGACAACACTGGAAGCCAATTCCATGGCCATCGCACAAGTCACCATAACGTGCAGTATATATCAAGGTAATGTACTGTCTCCCCTGCTGTTCTGTATATGCCTGAACCCCCTCAGCCACATCATAACAAAGGCAAGGCAAGGCAAGTTTATTTATAGAGCACATTATCATACACATGGGTCATTCAATGTGCTTTACAGAAACAAG
>JAQQZX010098472.1:0-11115 GCA_030068355.1 Notoglanidium maculatum | reverse complement strand
TACTAGATATACATATATACACACACACACACACACACACACACGTATTACCTCATTCTTTACTGTACGCTATACAGTCTGCTGACTACTGTTGATTGCATGGAAACAGTTCCTGTTGGTGGGGCAAAAGTCTAGCGGAAACATCATCTCTTGCTGCATTCAATTGCACTCGAACATTTGACTTTCATGCTTGTAAATTTCCAGCTAGACACAACTTTTTATATATATATTTTTAATTAGAATTTGAATTGTCCAAAACGGAGGTGTCAAGGAATTTTTTAGAGGTGGCCCCCCATGACGCTCCGGTAGATCTGACACTGTCATGTGTGGTGGAAATTAAAGAACAAACAAAGACTGAGGCAGTCCTTAGAGCATCTCCTTTATTCTATAAGATAGGATAGAGAGCAACGCACAGCTGCAATCAGAAAGGTAGAGAAAAGGAAACGAGCCCCCCTCTCTTGTATGGGGACAGTTTTTATAAACCCCTGGTGTATCATGCGGTTCTGTATCTGTACACAGGCTTAACCTGGTTCAAACCGGTTATTACACTTACAGACAGTTTCTAGTTTCCCCTGAGCTAGTTTGAAGTTTTGACTACAGATATGCACCATGTCCTTGACGGTAGGAGAAAACAGCGCTTCTATCTGTGTGTTGCACACAGATACAGAGGAATGGAAGAAAACAACTTATAGAAACTTAAGAGAAATTTAGCACTTAATGAAACACACACATTGGGATAACATATTAATTTCCATTACACATGGCAATCTCTCATGCTCTGCTCAAGCCCAGGGTTAACAAGCCAGAGGTCACAGAGGCGACCTTTCCTGTCTAGACCCAGCCCAAGGCCAACCAAGTGGCCTCTACAGCTGAGATGATTGTCCTGCAGATCAACTCCAAGAGCCAGTTCTTGCAGATCAGCCCTACTGAGAATTTCATTTTGCAGAATGCCCAGTTAGAAGAGGCATTCTACAGGTCTGTCCAGACAGAATTTGTCACATAAATCCCCTTTGTGCCAAGCTCCATGCACTGCATTTCTCAACAGGCATCACAGTGCACAGTGGTTTAGCAGTGGATTTCCACACTGCTTAGTGTTACTTTTGATTATGTTACCATATCTGTTTGTTTTGCTTTATATCTTGTCTCCTACCTAGTCTCATCATGGTTGTCAGCCCTCATGTGTCATGAATACTCTCACCTGTTTTCAGTTTGCCCCTGATTAGTTCATTTTTACCTCTCTTATTCCTGTGTGCTTTGTGAAGTTTATGTCCAGTGTTTATTGCATGTTGTTACAAAGTCCTGTTTCTGTGTTGTTGTTATTCTGGTTTTTTATGGGGCCTTGTTTCCTCATTTTTGTCTTTTGTATTTTGCCCAAGTATTGCTGTTCATACACTGACTGATCTCTTGCTTGTCCCTGATCACATTTGTGATTCACGTTGTCTGGATCTGTTTGCCCATTCATAATAAAACTCTTAAACTGCCCTTGCATCCATCTCAGTCTCTCTGATGTGACAGTAACATAGACCCTTGTGTTCAGGTAAACAGTTTATTTCCCAGCTGGTGGAAACACCAGTAATTTCACAATACAGATAAATGGTGTATATCACATATAATTTCTTTTCCAGGCTGTGTGATTGTAAGCTGACAGAAGAAAGCTGTAGAGTTCTGTCCTCAGTTATCAGCTCAGACTCCTCCAGACTGAGAGAACTGGACCTGAGTAACAATAACCTGCAGGATTCAGGAGTGACACTGCTCTCTGCTGGCCTGGAGAATCCACACTGTACACTGGAGATAGTAAAGTAAGATAATCACTTGTTTGTGTTCGGATTTACTTTGTAGATTAATAATATATTATAAATACATAAAAATTATGCTTATGAATTTTAATTATACCTCTTTAGATCTTGTGTCTCTACCAGTAACCATCTTTTTCTTTGTCTTCTTCTCTGTCACATTTTTATACAGACTGTTCATTTTGTAATTTTATCCTGAAATTAAAACACTGTGTAGAGTCAGACAGCAAAATAAATTAAACATATCATAATTTCTGTTACAGGTTGTGGAAATGTAATTTAACAGAAGAAAGCTGTAGAGTTCTGTGCTCAGTACTCAGCTTAAACTCCTCCAGTCTAAGAGAACTAAACCTGAGTCACAATAACCTGCAGGATTCAGGAGTGAAGCTGCTCTCTGCTGGCCTGGAGAATCCACACTGTACACTGGAGATATTGAGGTACACACACACACACACACACACAGAGAGAGAGCAAGAGCGAGAGAGAGAGAGAGCGAGAGAGAAAGAGAGATTTTGTATGAACACAATTAGGGGTTTTTGTTTGTTTATTTGTTTTTTAAATAAAAGCAGTTTTAATCCAGTTTTAATCCAATCATAATTATAACTATAATATAACTTTTATAATAAGTTATTTCAACCTGGATTGTGGCAAAAGATATTGGTTGTTGTTCCCCATCAGCTGTGTCTAAAATTTGGAGCAAGTACAAAAACAAAAATGGGAAGGTTGTTAAAGCGAAACATACAGTTAGACCAAGGAAGATGTCAAAGCGTCAAGACAGAAAACTGTATGAAAGTTGCCTTTAAAATAGAAAATGCACAATAAAAGAAATGAGAAACAAAGGGGCAGAAACAGTAGTCAATGTTTGTGACCAAACTGTAAGAAATAAGCTGAAGGAAATGGGGATTTACATACAAAAACCAAGTATGAACCATCATTAATGCCTACACAGAAGAAAACAAGGTTCCAGTGGGATAAAGAGAAGCAGTTATGGGAATTGTGGAAGGCAAGATCTTGTCAAGGCAAGATTTGGAAGACCAAGAAAACAATCCAACCAGAACTGGTAGCATGCTGGGCAAAAAGCCAAACAAAATCTCTATATGACACCAAGACCTAGGGTATTGTTTAGGTGACACAGGAGAGGTGGTGCACTGTTCTAATCAGCATTAGAAGAAGAAAAGGACTAGCATTTGGTTAACAGAATACCTTGCCAACTGTTTTTGGGTTAAGTAGAAGTCAGTGAAACAGGAAACATTGCAGGTATAGATGGAAGAATGCATTGCAGTAAATATCAACAAATTCTGAAAGTAACTGACATAAATTCAAACTCCACTATGAACTACTTCATGAAAGGGAAGCTGAAGCTTTTGGAATGGCTCTTACACTCCCCTGACTTGAACATTATTAAAAATTTCTGTAGATGTTAAACATGGTGTCCATGCAAGATGGCCCATGAATATCCCAAAGCTATAAGTATTCTGCAAAGAAAAGTGGGTGCAAACGCACTTAACAACAATCAGAAGACTCCTAGCTGGATAAAAGTGTTTGTAAGCTTTGATATCTGTTATATCCCAAAAAGGTGTTAGTAAGTACTGACTTAGTAAGTTCATAAACGTTACATTAACTGCATTAACATTTGTAATTCCCAAACATTTGCATACAACTGTAAAGATTTTGTGCAGTACATGATTTTGATGCTAAAGCTGAGTGTGTTTAGTTTGAGAAGTTTTTCTTTCTTGCAGGATGTCTGACTGCAGTATTACAGATGAAGGTTGTGCTGCTCTAGCTTCAGCTCTGAGGTCAAACTCTTCGTCATACCTGAGAGAACTGAGTCTGAATGGTAATGAAGCAGGAGAATCAGGAGTGAAGCTGCTCAATGATCTAAAGGAGGATCCACTCGGTAAACTGGAGACACTGGAGTGAGTTACAGTAAATACTTCATAATATTGGGTTAATTCACTGGACTCATTCATAAACAAAATCTACTAGAAAAACAATAAACCAAGAATCAAATTAGTCAATGTACAGAAAAGCAAAACAAGGGCTTAGAAACACCTAATTTCCAACCCTTGTAAACCAACTACAACCCGAATTCCAGAAAAGTTGAGACGTTCTTTAAAGTTGAATAAAATTAAAATGAAAAGACTTTCAAATCACATGACCCAATATTTTATTCACAGCAGAACATAGATCAGAGCAAAAGCATTGGGGAAACGAACAGCCACACCGCACTGCCAGAGATGCTGAATGAATGCTGTGCCTGAGTTGAGACACTCAACACTGAGCCACAGCAGAGGATTATTGTAACTGAATGATGACACAGATGATGGTCAACTGAAAGAGGAGAGAACAACAGGCACCATTACACATAGGTGAGACTTAAGTGGAGAGTGAACTCATTCACAGTCCTTGGTGTTCACGTCAGTGAATCATGACGTAACTCCCAGCACTGAGAAGGCTAAAACAAATCTGGCATACCAGACAAAATGATTAGCAAGTACAGGGTTACCATCGAGAGCAATCTCACCTGAAGCACCATGGACTAAATTGAAAGGTCAAGTCAAGTGGCCTGTATTGTCATTTCAACCATATAGAGATGATATAGTACACAATGAAACGAGTGTGTGTCACAGTGACATACTTATTGTGCAAAGATTGCAGAGGTAGTGGAATATATTCATTGCACTGTTCAGGACCACAAGGCTCTCACCATGACTGGAGGATATTTACGACACCAGGGTCACCAGAAGAGCCCATAATATCACCATGGACAGAACCCACTCCAAAACTCACTCCATCAGCTGCTACAGGAGTGTAAAGTCAAGAACCACATGGATAAAGAACAGCTTTATTCACTGAACAGGTGAATGAACTATTCACTACTGAACTATTTTCTATGGATCACATACAAAATTATGTGGTAAACTAAAAAGTGTTAAATAAAATATGATTGATCTTCTCAGCAGGCAGCGTTTCCCTTGATGAAGCTCTGCACACTATCAGCATTATCTTCCCAGCTTCATGAGGTCGTCACCTGGAACACTTTTCATTAACAGCTGAGTCTAAAGGTCATTAGTGGAGTTTCTCGCCTTCTTAATGTGTGTGAGATCCTCAGTGGTGTGGTGTGGAGGTGGTGATGTGCACAGTAAACAGCTCTGTTCCACTACTGGAGTGACACATATTATGTCAAGAACAACTCAACTAAGTAAAAAGAAATGACAGAACACCATTACTGTAAGAGAGGAAGTGACTTTTAAGGAATAAAAATAAAGAAAAAAGACAGAATTACAAGGTGTGTCCAAACTATTGACTACTTTTTTCATTACTTAGCATAGTTTTTATTGTTACTTAATTTAATTTACTGAGTATGGGTACAGTAATCTGTGTTCTCTAGTAATCTTGTCCTTGTCATTTATACTGCTTCTTATACAGCAACGAGAAAATAATGTCTGTCTATCTATCTGCTTTAAGTCAGGATAAAATCAGCAGGTGTGTCGTACTTTCTGTTACTGACCCCGCCCTAGGCTGAGGTTTAACAGTGCATGTGTGTGAAACAGATCAGACCAGTTTGCTATGTAATGCCACTGTACCTAAAGTCTGCTGGATGTCACACAGTGAGTAAACTTACATTTGAATACAAATATATAAATTGGACATAAAGCCTATATATAAGTATAAATATGTAGTAACTCATTAGTAGATAAAAACTAAATTAAACATTTTATGATTTGATAGTATGATTGTAAGTGAACTGTTTAAAGATCCAGAGTCAGACTTACTGAGTTTAAATGTAGAGTCACAATACAGATTTACAGATTTACAGAAATGCTAATGCATGACTCTATGATAAACACTTTAACAGGCTGTAACACACAAGTCGCTCAGGTTACTCATTACTGCAGCTTTAGTCTCTGCTCCAAACTCAGTCTAGTGGCATTTCACCAAAAATAATCACCACAGTAAAGAAAAGGCAACTGTAAAGAAAATGTTTTCAGTAAGTGTTAATATTTTCAATAACTATTATACAAGTGTTACAAATATTTAAATGCATTTTAAATAAATTTTCCTTAAACATTAATTTCTGTCCCACATGTAATATCTACACCATAACACTATATTAAACTGACACAGTCACTATTCACAGCCCTAAAAGAAGTGTGTGTTTCAATATAAACTATATAAAAATACTAAGTAGAAGTTGTTTAATCTGAGGATTGGTTATTATTAAATATAAGTTTGGAAACATTTGTTTAAATGCCACTCTTCAAGTGGAAAGAGTTACATAAAATATATAATAATGAGTGAATAATTTTCTCATTTGCTGGATCTCTAACTATGCTGGTAAACAGTTACAGTAACTGAAAACAAATACCTGTGAGGTGTGGAAACAGGTTTGTCTGGAAATGTAAAAAACAACCCAGTCACATGATTTCAGGGGGCAGATCAACACCTGAAATGGGTTTTTGCAGGGTGGGATGTCTGGTAATAGTGTCTGGGTCTGGACTACTAAATAAACAGACAAACTCTTCCTAATGATGTTCTTTATTGCTGAATAGCAGCAAAACAAGTAACACCTCATTAAATACATGAACTCTGTCTCTGTAACACATGCACACACACACACACACACACACACACGCACACGCACACGCACACGCACACACGCACACGCACACGCACACACACACACACACACACACACACACACACACACAATGCTACCATCTTAACTGTGAACTTAAAAATAGTAGCCTGCCTTTCAGCCTAGTGTTTAGCTGTGCTGTGTAATACAAGCATGGCCTGCACAGTTACAGGATTTACCCTATTTATTTGTGCAACTCCAGCGTTGCTTGTTTTTAACTTTTCTCTGATTCAGTTGATGATATTGTGTCTGCTAAACAAAAGCTACAGATGATGCTTAGAGAGAAAACTCGTATGGGAAGCCTGTTATCAGCCGGCGCGTCATCACCCTATAGTGCACTGGTGCTTGTTTGAAAGAGAGCGATAAAGAGAAAGATGGTGTGGAATGTGGCCTCGTAATCATAGCCTAGTATATTGCATGCATTTCATACAGCCTATAATGCAAAGCATATCGACTGTAATGTTTATGTACATTATTTATAACTTAATCAAAATACGGCTTTATCACCTTTTCAGTGAATTGATAATGGCGTCAGTATCAATAAAATCTCATCGATTCCCATCCCCAGTTAATTAACAATGGATGAAGACGGGAATGGTGGGGTACCTGCCAAAAAGGGCACATTTTTGTTTGTAAATTTGTTATTAAATTTGGTTGTTGCAAGTGGTTGTCTAGAGATGATTTCAGAGTTCACCGTGTGTCCTTGTCTAAATGTAAGGGTTACAGCTGCTGGGAACGCCTGGGAAGGGACCCCGGAAAATCTCCCTTATTTTAATAACCCAATGTTGACAGATATGCTAATTACCCATTTATTTATGGTTTGTTACACAGCCAGTTGTATATTACAGCATCATATATCAACTTTTAGCTAACACTAGTGCTACATGCCACATCACTCACTAAATAAGCCTTCAAATTTCTAATATATTTAATCATGCACTGTAGTAATGGGTTTATCACACTGTTGCTTACCTGTGGAGCGCAGCAACCTGGGGCCAGGTTAATGTCGCAGCAGAGAGGAGCTCTGAGCAATTTCTGTGAGGGTGTTACTGAAAGAGAACTGCTGCTTGTAGTAGTGTACATGCAACACAGATGTAACGCAATGAGCAGTACATTACTACAAGGCAATTCAATGTAATTCAGTCATTCCCTCCAATACCACCTGCATGTGACTGGCTGAAACTGAATCAAAGCTCATCAGGAAAGTCTCAAAAATCCACAAATAGCTGCAGGGATGTTCACAAATGGCGTGCAGTTTGTAAATGCAGTTTCATCAGTCTGTAAATAAATGTAACAGTCATTTATTTATGAATCAGGAAATACAGTTGTGATTAATTTTGATACTTTACTCCATGGAGAAGGTGCTGGGAATAATAGGAAGAAAATGAGGAAAACGAGACAAAAAATATAGGATTTGATTATTTGGATTATTAGGATGGGTTATTTACATTTTCACGTAACGTAAAGTTGAGCTATTAACTGGCTCCACTTATGCAAATAACCTTTACTCATTAATGTTGAGGTGTTTTTGCCTGGTGCAGTTACACGCTGTGGCCAGCAGATGTCTCAGCAGCTGTGCTCTGTACTGTGATGTTGTTCCCCTTTTCTGATTTAAAGACTAAATAATGGTGAAATTTCCACCCAGTGAACACGTGTTTTCCCAGAGGCCTGATAATGACTCGGTGAGTGTAAGATTAGCTCTGATTTCACTCCTGACCAGAGCGGTGCTGTGAGACTCGGGACCTGCTGTAATGTGCACATGGGCAGGTAGTGTAGCGCTCTTATTTAGGGCGGAGACTGCTGATTATATTTATACTCGATTAATCTGTTGATTATTTTCCCCTGATTATTCGGTTAGTTTTATTTATTTTTTAAAATATATTAAATATAAATTATATTTAAAACGCTGCAAATAAATATTTTAAATAATCAGCATTATTTAATTAAACAGCAGGTCACTAATTACAGCATTAGTGTTATTTATCAGATAATCTGCCACAGCATGAGAATATGATCAGGTGCTCATGTGGACTAGATGAATGTTGATCCTCATGCATTATAAGCATTATATATGACTGGTGCTGAATAAACACTCAGACTGACTGAAGGTGGCGCTATGGAGCCTACAGCGGTTACTGGTAGTACTTTTAATCACTTACCACACTTTCTGCAGCTGTGTTTCTGTATTTTAAGCCATGATTTGTTCAAATCTCAAACAGACAAATTCATAATAAACCTAAAATAAATATCAGCTCCTGTTTCTCTCACTGAAACTCTCCCATAAGCTCATTCTGCTTGCTGCGTGTGCGCGTGGCGAATCATTTTCAGTGTGGAATCGACTCCAAAGATTTGCATTTGACTCCTAGTTTTCAGTGCCCGAGATTAGTGAATCGATTCTTTTTGGGGGTCGACTTGTGAACCGAAAGCAGCGTCGGAAAAAATCTAACTTTTTACTTTTTTTAAGCTAATTGAACTGTAAAGAGTTTCATACCGTAGAGAAAGTCCTGCTGATGTTTCTGCTCCTCCATTTCACTCTAAAGTGTGTTTATGAAGTGACGCAGCACGTGCACAGTGTGTTTTATAACGCAGCTCAACTAATAATGACATTATTGGCAATAATTTTTATCATAAATGTTTATTGATTTTGCTGATTGGTTGTTGCAGCACTTATACATTTCATAAAATTGTAATCCTGTAAATAATCCATGTTTTTAGTAAAAGTATGAGAAACCTGATAACAGCTTTTTTCTGTAACTATAATGGAATAAAGTTACCTTTTTTGTATCATAGTTACGTAACGCCGTTCCATGTGTTCCGTTACTCCCAAAGCCTGGTTACTGTACATAGCTATGCATCTAGCTAACACTGAGCCATGAGAATGAAAGTTTTAGATTTGCATGTCTGCTGAAGCTTTTTGCTTTCTCTGTAGCATGTTTCTAGTTGCTAAAGCCCAAAGTTGTGAACACAGAGTCGCTCCCTCTATATTTCCAACATGGAAAACGAAATGCAGAGTCTGCTTGGAATACTTGAGCCAATATCTTCCTTTGATTTGGCTAAAAGTGATGTGTAGAAAACCAGTCCAGTGGATTTGCATGGATATGTAGGCTAGAAAATGTAAGCTAGAACATGACTTTTGTTTTAGAAAATTATGGAGGGCTAAATAATGTATTAAGATTTTAAATGTAAATAACTTAAAAAAATAAATTATATCAATCTTCACTTAATCTTCACTGATGGCGTGCAGTAGTCAGTATGAGGGGACAGCACCCTGTATGTACCCATCTGAGTCTGAAAGATATTTGCTAGTCTTTTAATCTTAGTTTTTTAGAGAAGCTTCATATTTCCATTACTGCTGGGCTATTCTGTGTTGATCAATGGAGTAGTAAATGTCAGACCATTTCAGTTGAAAGGAAACAGGGTGGAAATAAGTGCCTGTTTATGTATAAAATCTGGTCTTAGTCAAAATATAATTTTAATAATTTATTTATATGAAACGAGCTAGCTTTTTATACTTATTTTTGGCCTATTAATATTTTTGTATATATTTATTTAATTTGTGTTGTAGTCGGTGCCTACTGTGCAATATCTTAATGCAATATCTTAAAAAATAAACAGTTAAAAGAGTTTACACTGCCGCACCATACTCTGTGTTCTGTGTATATATTTTGCTTGAGTATGTTGTGTCCATGCTAGATGAACAGTTTAGTAGATTTTTAGGGAATCATTTCTGTGCCAGATATTTCAAATAAAATGTATTATCAAAATTTTATGTTCAAAATGTAAATGAAATTAAAATTGCTTTTACAAAAAGATTCCCATTCACCCACAGTCTAATTTTGCCAATTAATGCTTAAGTTTTTTCATGTTACAGATTTTTCTGATGTAGTTTTATGCATCAGGAATCTTTCTTATACTTCTGACTTTTGGAACATTTTACAGGAGTGAGTTGTAGAAGAAGGTGTTCACCTTAAATCTCTATTGGTGAACTGATTTTGAAGTGGGAGGTCCTCTGAAGGTTAGACACACCTGTAGTCAGTGCCATGAAACACACTTTTCACACAATTTTCTATACAATTATCTCATCATTCTCAAAACATTCCAAAAATCTTCGTTTTGGTGGACGTGCTCCCTATGTAGATATAAAGGGCTCAAACTTATAAAAACATGATTCCAAGATACTAGGCATATAATGATTCACAGAATTCACAATTCAATTTGATTCACAATATTTTTGAAGAAAATTAAGGAAAATTCTGTTACCCAAAAATGCTACACTTATGTATTTTTTAAATCTGGTCTTTAGCAGCTTAAATATTCTATTTGTTAAATTAAAAAAATATATATACATACCTTTGTTTCATATTTTTAATAACAAATAATAATTATTTATGTAAAGGTTGGTGTAAAATATAATAGCCCAGGCCTATTCAACTAGCGGCCCGCGGGCCAGGTGCGGTCCGATTAAAATTTCCTGCGGCCCAACAGCAGACATGTCTTATTGTCATGAGAAAGGACTCGCTGTGATTGGCGAGTAGCGCACATTGCCTCCCATTGGCCACACTCATTCTCCGAGTTTTCTTCACATAGACATCAGAAGCACATAACGTGAAACTGCACAACCTGACCTTTCCAACGGTGCTAGTCACTAGTTTTTGTGATAAAACGTTTGCGAGATAATTAGCG
>JAQQZX010098412.1:0-11117 GCA_030068355.1 Notoglanidium maculatum | reverse complement strand
GGGGAGAACATGCAAACTCCACACAGAAAGGCACCCTGGGTGACCCGGGAATCGAACCCAGGACCTTCTTGCTGTGATGCGACAGTGCTAACCACCGCACCACCGTGCCACCTTGTGTATATGTGCACTGTGTATATATATATATATATAGAAAGAGAGATTTTTTGATCGCTACATGCTGTAGAGCTGCTGATTCATAGCTTCAGGGTCTCTGGTGTGATCCTGAGCTGGAGTTACTGTGTGTGCAGTTTGTGTGCACGTTCTCACGTCTCTGCGGGTTTTTTGTGGGTTCTCTGATTTTCATGCTGCTAGAAGGTTTGGCTAGTGTAAAATTGATGACCCCTATGTGTGAACGCGAGTATGTGTGTGTGATGAGCTATAATGCACTAGCATTCCATCCAGGGTGTCTTCTCATTTCTCCCCCTGTGTTACCGAGATGCCTGACCAGGATAAAGCACTTACCGAAGATATGAGAGACTTAAGATTTGTAACGTCATCGCAATATTGTGTAAATGCTTTCTTAAAATTGTAGCTAAGAACAAGCTGGCTAGTATTACTGTCCTGCTGTTGTGGTAATGTTTTAAAGTGTCCACAGCTGTGCAATATATCATAACTTAATAAAGGCACATGTCTCAGTGTTATTATGTCGATAGGATAAACAAAGCCATTTATTAAACCAGCTAGCTGTAAAGTCATTTCCGCAGAAGAATAATTACTGACAGTCACAGTTTTAAATGTCTTCTTAATCATGACAGTTAAACCACAACACTAACAGGAAGAGCTCAGTAACCGGCGTCATAACTGAAGAGTTTACAGAAGTAGAAAATTGAACTCCTCCTGGAGTGACTTAAGTGGCTGTGATGAGCGAACGGGAGTGATTTTTCTAATGAGCTAAGTAGATAAATAAAACACCCTCGTTATAAAGAATTTAAAAAGAGGAATCTGGACAGATCAAGAACGATCTCATCTGTTCTATTAGGCTTTGAATAGTAAAAAAAAGTAATTACATATTTTATAATGAGACATGATGAGGAGACAGACGAAGCTAATTAAACTGTAGCGGTAAGAAAATTTCATTAGCACAGAAGATAACAGGGCTCACTCATTACATATCTCTATCAGAACTAAACTGGATTATTAAAAGAGATTATTAATTATGATGATCATGGAATCATTACCTGCATCCTCTAATTAAATAGTGCTAACAAATACGACAGACACTAAAATGTATCTTTTTACATTGTTATGTCAATCGATTTCAGAAGAAAGCTGCAAGAAAAGCTACTGTATGGTAATGTTATCTCTTAAACCCTAATCTTTGCATCTATTCATAACCTTGACCCTGTTTACACTTGGTTTTAAAATGCATCTTGGGTGATCAGATCACAAGTGGACAGCTCTAAGTACAAATGTAAACAACCACCAAGACCTGTTCAAACGGCATTCACTCAAAGCCCTTGGCAAGGTGGTCCGGGATGCATGTGACCACATATCATTGTAGTGTAAACACTAATGCATCCTGACGCGTTCCTGACAAGTACGTAACAGTAAAATCTGTCATCAGTGCGGGACGTGGTGGTTCTTTTGGTGATAGTGTGGCAACGCTCAAAAAATGGAGAGTAGCACTGATGTATGCGGTTAGAGTGCAAGAGGGCATGTTGTAGGTTTAACATGTTTAACATAACCATGTGTGGGGCCCTTTGACCTTCTAGCAGAAGTTACGTAGGTAGTAATAAAATCTGAACACAAGTGGTCTTTAAAAACTTTTTAATTTGGTGACTTTATACTTTTTAAAACCTACAGTATCTGAGACACGGACATCGAAAATATGCATATCCTTTTCATCTGCATTACAAAATGATATTTTTGCTTTATTTTGCTGTCCACATAACATCCAGTTGTAAAAGAACAGACCTTTTTAATAAGATCCAGATGACTTTTATATTCGTTATGCAAGTTGGATGTATAGACCTAAAATAGATTATGCCATGTGTATTTGATATTAACTTGAGATATTAAGAGGTAGGATCAGTGAGATTTCATTTCTTCTTGTCATAACATTTGGCAAAATTCTCCTCACATTCTGCTAGAACAGAAATCTGGACAGATTGGAAAAAGACCAGTTGATGTTTATCCGGTCTTCAGCTGTCCAGATTCAGGGCCCACAGATCTCTGTTCTGTTCTCACAGGATGTGTTTCTTCCTTGTTCTAGCCCATCTAACTCAAGTTTTGAGGTGTTGTGCGTTCATGAGATGCTTTTCTGCTCACCAGAGTTGTACGGAGTGGTTAATGTGGCCTTCCTGTCAGCTCAAACCAGCCACAGTATCTGATAACAGGATGACTTTCACATATGTTCCACAACTTATTTTTGGTGATATATGAAAAATAAAACTCTTCATGCTGTTATAGGACGTGTCAGGCCATATCATCCCCCCAGCATGCGTGCTTTTCCTGTAGTAGCATTGCCGATTGTGTATTAATCCGTACATATGGTGAGGGTTTGTACCAGCTGTAGCGATCAATATATAATAACCAATTTAATAATTTTACAATCTTTCAAAACATCCATCAGTCTGTGATTACTGTAAGTGCTTAAAATGGATGCATATCTTTTCCCATGAGACATGATTCATACAGACTATTAATATCGCTTCAGAAACACTTTCAGTGTGTATTGGCCATGGTTTTCCCCTCCGTCATTGTTGTTCCTTGCACTAAAGCGTCCATACATCCATGGCTTTGGAGGTGTGGCTCTGGATGGAATGCAAAATGAAGAGGCTTGAATGCTTGATTCTGATTGGTCAGAAGGTGTTGCTTTTATTTCCTATGACATCAGCTCTGGATGCAAGGTTTATATGAATGTGCTTATTCTAATTTTGTTCATTTAGATAAAGTTACAATTTAGGGACTCTCAATGCTCGAGCTGGTAAAGTTTTCTTTCAGGAACATTTTTATCAAAGGTAAAGCTGTAATGTGAAGTTTTCGGTCCAGGAGAATGTTCAGAACAGATGAAATTGCGCTGTGTGTGTTTGTTTTTAACCATAAAAGACAGATAAAGGCAGATTGGTGAGGGAAGGACTGTTTATAGCTGCTATAATGTAAGACAGGAAGGAAGAAAATCTGCAACATTACGTGTAACTATACATGGATACAATGTGCAGTGACATTCTTTAATAAAGTTTTTGAAAATGCTGTGGTATAAGAGGAATAAAACACCTCACAATGTGTTGTTATAGAAAAATGGTAATTCTGCTCATGGTCAGCCTCATCACGCCACCTTGTCCCTGCCAGTTAAGTAAAATGTTTTTTTGTTTAAAGCATATGTATATGACTGCTTATGCTCAGGTCAGTTTTACCTGTGCTGTAACAAAGGGAAGTCAAAGTGTCTGCTGTTCCAAGTCTTGTTTTCTCACTTCCTGTTTTGCGATTTACATTTCCTGGTTTTGATTATGGATCTCTGACTGCCAGTGTTTTGACCCCTGCTTCGGACTTTAGCATTGGTCCTTGCTTTGACCTTAAACACACACTCTGATTCACACCCTCACCTCCTGCACCTTCCCCTGCCTCTCCTGATGTCTGAGTAAATGGAACATTCATAGATGAGCAATACAAATGACAGGATTAATGTTATTCCTTGATCTCTTCCACACCTTCACACTGCACTTTTCCACTCTTCACCACTCCATGATTGGCTCAGCACTCCTCGGATGCCTCCATGTGGCTGATGATGATCAGTGCAGGAGTTCTGAGTACACTTGAGGTAATTATTATTGTAATTTTATGTGAAGACGTAGGAAAGGTGAACATCTATTTCCGTGGTCAAATTTTCTATACGGTTACACACCTTCATGTTCCACATCAAATGTGAATTACTGCGTATGCATTTTTTATATAATCTTATATAAGCGTTTAGCTGAAGCGTGGCAATAATTCTCGAAAGGCACTGCGCCTTTTCCAGTTCTATCAGATTAAATGACTTTAAATACAATATACAACAAAATTATTCTCGATTTCCTTTAAATCTTTTTCTTTACTTTAAATAGATAACTGCTCTATTTTTACTCTCTTACTTTTATTTGTAAGAGAAATTAAAATACGCATAGTACTTGCAATTTAGCCCGAAAAAAACAATACACAGTGTTCAATAACTGTCAGTGCCAAGCATTCTGAATCATCAGAAGCAAGAAGAGAAGTCGAAAATGTCCGAGTCAGCACATTAAATAACGTATACATGAGAAAATGTATTCACATGCAGAAGGCCAGTTGTCTTCGGTCTCGGGTTGCATCCGACACCTCAGCAGACACAGCGATGATTGGAAGGAAATTAATTTGAGCGTGTGAAATACAGCCTTATAAATATTAATCAGGTTGTCTTGTTTGACCTTTTCATTCTGCAGAAGTTCTGCACGCAGACTGATCTCTCTGAATATCGAACTGGGTGTGAATTTTAACTAACCACGGGCATAATTAATAACATGGAAGAATATAAACAAAGCAACAGGCAGCCTAGAAGGTTGAATAAAAGCAAAAAGACTTGCTGTCAATCAGACCGGTGTGAGAGTTCACTCATAGCACAGGACGGAGCAGGTGAAGCTTAATGGGTCTCTAAGAGATAACGATTTAATAATCCCAGGCGGGAAATTCCAGGCCATGGTGGAGAGCACAAGACAAAAGACGATGAGGCAGCAGAAGGGTATTAAAAGACGTTATAATAAACAACTATAGAAATGTACAAATGGCTAATATAGACACATAATATAAAGTAGATTTTGAGCAAAATGGGACAGAATATAACCAGAGACACTCACATGCAGGTTAAACCAGTGTGCAGAGATGCTATTGTAGAAGTTTGAGTTAAACTCACAGCCATTCAGTGATGCAAAGTCTCACCTTATGGCTGGGAATAAAGAAATATTATACTTGTGCATATGCTCATCCTCAAATCAAACACCTGCAGTATAGAAACAAATAGTACAAATATCCACACAAACAGCTGTCTGGTTTACAGCCATTTCACTCCTTTTTTATCAACAGGGATTGGGTTCTTGAACCGGTCCGGTTCAGGATTATTTGAACCTTGGTGCCAGCTCGCCATTTCCACCAGTTTTGAGCAGAGCAATTGTAATCAAGAATGCAGCAATGGAGGTTGTTGCACAATGCTCAACAGAAGTAAACAGTAGTAGCAAGATTACCTGCGAGCTTTTGTTCTGTTATTGCAGATATTTGTCTCATTTCTCCTTTTTCCATTGCGTTCTTCATTGCTGAGCTCCAAACTAATGCTGCTGGAAAAACCAGCTATCTTGTGATAGCAGCTGGGAACCAACTTTTTTTCAGGTTCCGAACCGATTTATTTTTGGTCAAAATGCTCCGAACAGTTCAAAACCTGGTGCAGGAACCAGGAGAGAACCCTTTCTCTGCTCTCATGTGAAACTTTGCCTTCCTTAATGCTACACAATGCTCATGGCTGTGCCGGGCATTATCTGTTCACTGGAGCACTATGTTACAAATCACTTAATCACAGCACATCACACAACTCCAGCAATAGTGTAAAACAGGTCCATGTGAATGCTGAGAACACATATCAGTTACTGAAAACATAAAGTAGCCAAAGACTTAAGAAATGAATGTATATTAGTGATGAACTTGAAGTTACTTTCCTGAAAAAGGGGTCATGAAGATAAATGGGGTTAGAAAAATGACTTCCTCCATTTTAGCCAGCGCTGTGGCTAAACGGTTTAGTGATTATTGGTTACGCAGATTAGAAATGAACCACAGAGACATTGCCTTCAGCAGTATTAAGATGATTCACTCTCTTTTTCTCTCTCCCAGTGTGGAGGTACCCTTAAAACCTCAGCCATATATCTGCTCTCTCTCTCACTCTCTCTCTCTCATTGTAAGTGCCTTTGGCCAACCTTTTTGTCTTTTTAAAATACTATTTCTAATGATCTCTCTTACAGCAAAGAATCTCTCTTTGGACTTCTTATTCTACAAAAATAAATACTGCACACCTAATATTACCCAAGCAATTAAACCATCCCTTATCGGAGAAGTCATGAAGGATCTTTCAGGCCAAGAGAAGGTTATCGCTTTCATTTGAAAAAGGTTTGTAGTGCATGTTCACTCACATGAGAAGCCTGATTGAGAGCAAAACATCACAACACCCACTCACCAAATCTGGGTAGTGGTGGTGCCGAGGTTAAGGCTCTGGGTTACTGAACAGAAGGTTGCTGCCTGCCAAGCTGCCGCTGCTGGGCCCTCGAGCAAGCCTCCTTAACCCTCTCTGCTCCAACATGGGTGACCCTTCGCTATCAGGCCCGGCTTCCTAACAAGCTGGGATATCGCCAGCCTTGATCGCACCGATTGTGTTTTCTTTGATGTTAAATGTAATATAATGCAACATAAAAAAAAAAAAAAAAAAGTCCAATATGATGATAAATGAATGAGAATATGGCAAGCCTTAAAATAAACATACAAGTAATACAAGTCTAGTATATTGCCAGTACATGGATGAATGGTTCAAGTTGAAAATAATTCTAAGCTATCAAATAAATAACTGTAAGTTTGGATTAATTGAACAATATGGCCTCCATATTTCAAAACTATCCAGGGCAAAACTATCAGCAGCTAATTGTTCTTTTTTTGTTGAATGTCTTTTGAGCCATCATCGATAGCATTTTCTTTCCCGAAATGTCCTAATCGTTAAACCGCTATTTACTGTTCACACTCGAGAGTACATTTAAAAAGTAACATGCCTTGAAAGATTCATCACAGAAACTGCGAGTTTCTGCGAGCACCATGCTGAGGTATGAAATCGACATTATTTCAGGAAAGCGCAATCACACTCTGACTCATTGGTGTTCCTCAAGCGAACGTTTCAAATCAGTTAAACAGATCTATCTCTGCCGTGGAAATTAGTATGGACGATCAGGTCTAATGCTGCGCTCTCAAGAGAAATCGATACCTCACAGTGTGCACTTTTTAAAAGATGTTTTTTTTTTTAAAACCAGGCTTTAACATGTACACGTGTAGGCCACTGTTCTCGATCAATATCTGAGCTGAAAATGCAATTGTACATTCTCAGTGCGGACATGATGAGATTACCCGAGCTAATCGATTCTCTTGGCAGGGCTCAGAAGCACTACAATAGATCGTGCTGAAAGCCAGCTGTCGTTTTATTTAGTGGAATGTTGAAGCGGAGAAAAGAAACAATAGAAGTGATATAATAAAGATCTCATTTCAGGTCTGCAAGTACAGAAAACATATACAGTAACACCACAGGCATTATATTATTACATAGAGCATCAGTGGGAAATCATGCAGAAGTTGAAATATTTAGCAGACTGTAAAGACGAAATGAAAATGTAGAGACATGGACGATTCCAAAGACATGTTAAAGAAACACCATCAGTTGATATTTTTAAATTAAGACTGAAAACCCACCTTTTCTTCCTTCACAACATCATACCATAGAACATCAACGTCCACCATCGTTCAAGCATCCCCTTAAACACTCTTAATGCGGCTGTTTTATTTTAATTATCACTTGCGTTCAAACATAGCACATCATGGCGTTTTATTTATTTTTTTATTATTTATTATCCCTTCAACATTGAAATGGCTGTCCTGTTTCAATCTTTGTTTTTACTTGCTTGCTGTATGTTTTGTCCCATGCATCCATTTCTAAATGGTCTCAGGTTCATGCTGGATGATGATTCTACACTTAAAAATGAAAATTAATCTATGGAAATGTGTTGTCCCCAGAACTCACAACCTTCAGTTGATGAGACTGACACGCTACCTACTACAAGGCAGCGTGCACACACCAGATGTATTAGGTTTATGAAGCTTAATGCTGATTGGCTGATTCTTTGGCAACTTTTTAAAACTTATTTTTGTAACATTTTTAAAATACAATCTTTATCCGCCTGATGATGTGGTTCTTGTTTTGTTTAGTTTTGTTTAGAACGAGAGAGATTTTAAATGGTGTTATTTTCAAATAAATTCACAAAAAATGTGACTAAATTTCACATAATTAATAAAACAGAGAATATCAGAGGCATTATTTTAAGTTAGGCAGTTAAAGCCTTTAAGCCTTTAAGCCTGCTGATGAAGTAGCCTGAGTTTAACCCTTTAACTACTAGAGGTGGCACCATTGGATCCAGTTGCGGATCAATTAGCATTTCTCACATTCACGCTAAAAAATTAGCAACTCCCACAAAAGAAATACGCACTTAAGGGGAAAACGCTTAACTAAAAGCAAAAAACAACATTTCTACCTAGACAAAACACAATTTATGGGCCTAAAAAAGTGTGCAACAGGGGTTTTGACCAACTTGCATCCTGGTGGAGAATCAAATCCCCCTCGTGGTCAGTCGTGGTACTGCAGGGAAGCCGTTTCTAGCTTTTTTTTAAATCTTCAGGATGGATAAACTTCAGTAACTCCCAATTGTTGATTATTTCCCTATAACAGCACACACATTTTATTCCTTAATTAAATCTTCCGTAATAGCACGCTAAGTAAGATCGTATTTAAAGTTACACAGTTGTGAGTACAATAACAACACTGTTCTGAGTCAGCACTGTACATGTTAAAGCAGCAGTTTGTCATTTCTTAAGTCCTTTCTACAAGCAGAAGGCTGAAATATGTGGTTAAGAATCATACAAATGAGCATGTTATTACTGTGTATTTTTGCCCATCCTAACTCATTTCAGATGCTGTAGATGAGTGTGATGTGTTTGGATAGCCTACAGCATGGCATACAGGCGATTCAAGCATTAATCACTGCATCACGTGCGACACTTTGAGACATGCTGTTATAAGATAATAAGCAGAAATAGGGTGGTGCAGTAATGGAGATTAAACAACAACAACAACAACAAAAAAAGAATCATAAGCCTAGGTTCCAGCTTTTTCAAAAAAATTCATTATTGCAATTTAAGAAAAAAAAGATTCTATTTAAATTAGGTCAAAGGTTATACATTAAAACACCACACTATTGTGGTATAAGAGATTTTAACAGCTCCGTGTTGTTACACTAAGCTCCTAAAGTTTTCTTCTGCGTAGGAGAGGATAAAAATAGCACGCCATCAACCTCTCTGCTTGGCTTTTATGAACTGTATCGTAATGAGTCTGCTCTTCAGACAGTGAAATGTGCTTTACATATGGGTCATAGTGCACCTTTCATTTCGCCCCAATGTAACATGGGAACCAGAAGACAACACTGCAAGCGTGTACACTGTATCTTCATTCAAAAAAGAAGGGAAATGTCAGGGTTAGGCATGTAAACATGTATTGTATGTTAATCAGTATCATGATACGGAAGAAACATGGATGAAATATGCAAACGTGTATGCATTTTATATGCAAATGAAAATAAAGGGATTTTTATCATGTATTTTGTTCTTCTTGACTGATTTCAGAAGCTGTAGATGGGTTTGGATGCATCTCGGCGTTCCCATGTTCCAAAAAGTGTAAATCGTTTTGGTTTAATTAGAAGTTTACTAATACAGTTGTGCTTGAAAGTTTGTGAACCCTTTAGAAGTTTCTATATTTCTGCATAAATATGACCTAAAACATCATCAGATTTTCACACAAGTCCTAAACGTAGATAAAGAGAACCCAGTCAAACAATGAGACGAAAATATTATTTATTTCATTTATTTATTGAGGAAAATGATCGAATATTTCATATTTGTGAGTGGTAAAAGTATGTGAACCTTTGCTTTCAGTATCTGGTGTGACCCCCCTTTACAGCAATAACTGCAACTAAACATTTCCGGTAGCTGTTGATCAGTCCTGCACACCGGCGTGGAGGAATCTTAGCCCGTTCCTCCGTACAGAACAGCTTCAACTCTGGGATGTTGGTGGGTTTCCTCACATTAACTGCACGCTTCAGGTCAACTTTCAAGCACTACTGTATGTTTTCAGTATACTGTAGAATATACAAGAGCATGATAGTGATCACATGCTATTAGGAAAAACAGGTCGGGTAACCATCATTATGCAGCAGTGTTGGTTGTTTTCTTGACCCTCTAAGAATCAAGGAAGGAATAAAACACTTGGATGTGTGTTGATGTAGCAAAATAATCAGTGACAAGGTGAGGTGATGCGGCTCAACGCGAGCCAAGTTACAACAACCAGTGATTATTTTCCAATAACAGCACATCAGGAAGTATTTTATTCCTTTCATATCACAGAAATTCACCAATGATTGCAATTATTAGTTATTAAAGAACAACATGCTGTAATTTTTAAAAATCCATTTCCAGTTTCATTTCACGCTGTGGAACAGACTGGCTCCTGTTATCGCTTAGCACAGGAACTAATGGCAGCTAAGCGGTTGTTCCCTCACTAGCTTGTCCTTTTTTAACCATCTCTTGAAAGTAATTTGACAAAACAAAAAAGTCATGTAATGAGAAACCGCAATCACAACATCCTCTGTCCTGAACACTTTCCTGTGGTGGGAAACCACAGAGACTCTTGAGACTCTTTTCATAAATGTTTAATAAACCTCTCCTTACGTAACATAGCAATTATTTAGAAATTTTGACACTGAAATCTTCACATAATGTTCATTTCAAATCACTAATCAATTAGTGAATTAGTATTTATTTCCAGGTTTCTATCCAAGTATACTGTATGTTGCACAGAAGCCTAATTCAATTCATTAATTATTCATGTTTGAGGTCCACTATGTAGGATTCAGTTGATTGCAGCCTCCCGAATGCCCCTCTCTTACCTCTCCCTTTCCAAGCGTGTTTTAGTGCGTACGGTGGACATCAGGTGCCTGTAGCGCACTTACAAGTATAACCCGAATTCCAGAAAAGTTGGGACGTTCTTAAACTGTGAATAAAATGAAAACTAAAAGACTTTCAAATCACATGAGCCAATATGTTATTCACAGCAGAACATAGAGAACATAAATGTTTAAACTGAGAAATTTTACAATTTTATGCACAAAATGAGCTCATTTCAAATCTGATGCTTGTTACAGGTCTCAAAATAGTTGGGACAGGGGCATGTTTACCATGGAGTAGCAGCTCCTCTTCTTTTCAAAACAGTTTGAAGACGTCTGGGCATCGAGGTTATGAGTTTCTGGAGATTTGGTGTTGGAATT
>JAQQZX010098381.1:0-11118 GCA_030068355.1 Notoglanidium maculatum | reverse complement strand
CAATGTAGAAAGCAAAAAAAATAAAGAAAAACCTATGAAAAAGAGTAGGTGACCCCAAACTTTTGACTGGTAGTGTAAATAATAATAATAATAATAATAATTATTATTATTATTATTAATTCAGTCTAGTAGCATTTTCAAAAATAAATATAAATAAATATGAATTGTGTGTATTCTTGTAAGACAGGGGAGGTAGATTAGTTTGCTATTTACCCTTGCTGTGGAATTGTTCACTGCTTGGTTGCTTATGTTGTGTGTATTTTGTTCTCCACTGTTTTAGAAATGTTGGCACAGATTCTATGCTACCCGATTCAAATAAAATACAATGCTAACAGATATAAAATGGTGACAGATTCATATAAAAACCTTCAGAAGATTTCTTGCTGCTTTCAATAATTTAGTCATAGAGATTTCTAAGATGGCTTTTTAGGGCCACCTCACATATTTGGTAGAGGTGACCCTCTCAGGTCTACCCAAGTAGCATTCAGAATTTGAATCTGCTTTTGCCCAACTTCACTAACTGCTAACTCAGCCTTTTGTGCCTATGCAGCTGAGAGAGAAACCGCATCAAGCTTGAAATTTATTTTACATACATCTCACATTGAGTATTAGCAGAGTGGCACTTTTCATCTAATTAACCATTTTTACAATGCTCACAATATTTACACAAGGGCACATGAGATAGCCAAGACTTTAAAGCAATTATTGGTTTCTAATAATGCTTTGACACTTGACACTATGACAAAATCTCATAACTTAAAATGTTATAAACAGGAAAATACAACAAAGTTAATCCTGCCAAATTTTGCTATTGAATAAAAACTGAAAGGATTAATAAACTGAGTTAATTGAGAGGACAGTAAAATTCATTAAAACACCTTTTAAACCAGACATGATAAGTGAATCTTCGTGTCTTAGTTTGTGTTCTTCTGCACTTTTTTAATACATTTTTATATTTTGAGTCCATTAGTGTGTTCCATTAGTGAGTCGCATTGAGGGCGGCATGGTGGTGTAGTGGTTATCACTGTTGCTTCACAGCAAGAAGGTTCTGGGTTTGATCCCTGAACCGACGATCTGACGATGACAGACGATCTGCTGTGGCGACCCCGAACAGGAAATAAGAAGAAGTGCATTTACAGTGACAAGTATGACAGCATGCACTGCACTGTAAGTACCAGAATGGTTTATTCATAATGGTCAAAAAGTTCAGGACATGTCTCACTCTCAATGTTTGCCATTTTGGCTATGTAGAAGATGAAGATGAACCAGCCTATTTTCAAACTTGTGACAATGGCAGCCAAGGAAGCTGCAGTGGTTGGAACTGTTGTGAACACTGTACCATACAAATGCTTTAATTTAGCAGACTGTAATGATTTGGCAGGTGATGCGACAATTGCAATCAAATGTTATTTCTGGTGTTCCAGTGTGCAACTTTCTGTATTTGATTTGAGACAACACTACACTGTCCAAATTCAAGCACTACACAAGTAAGTACATAGTGTGCTCAGTGTACTACATGGAAGTGTACTAATGGAAAACACAACATGTGTCTTCTAAATGGTTGTGAAATGGTTGTTATGCTGATAAATCTGTATGTGTGTAGACACGCCCAAGGTTCTGATTAACATAAGAATAAAAGTCATAAGAATATTGAATTCAAGTAATATGATTTTCATAAATGAACAAATACAACTGAATTACACTTATATATAATATCTATATAACCATTCAAAGCTAAAGCAAGTTAAAAATTATAGCTAGCTGGTAAAATTATTCCACACTGCACTCTATCCTTAAGCTACTTATAGTTAAGCGATTAGTGAACTCTCACAGTGATCTCTCTCTCTCTCTCTCGCGCTCTCGCTCTCGTTCTCATGAGAGCATATATCATTACAGCCCCAGAAAACAATAGTGTTAATAGTAAAGAGGTGCCAAATGGGCAGACTTTTTAAAATTTTGGTTGGTCTGCTCAGTGGTCAAAAAGGAAGGGCTTGTAACCGTAAGAAACACTCAGAATTATGGTTGACATGCACACAAAGAGACACATCATGATTTTTTCCCCCTAAAATTCCAGAAAACAAGGAAAGCTAAAGGAAAAAAGAAATAATAAATGTAACAGGCATGTATAATGGGTAAAATAAATTCACTGTTCTACTATTATGCACATATCCCAAAGGATCACTTAGTGAATCCCCTGATTTCCATGCTCTCAAAGTACTTCAACCAGCATACAATTAATCACATATCAGAGAGTCTAAAACTTAACTTAAAAAAAAAACCCTGTGCATCCAGCCTGGATTCCAAAATGCTCAGCATTTTTTAGACTTACTTTTATATAGTTAGGTCTGCTTTAGGCAAATAAAACCTG
Source organism: Notoglanidium maculatum (assembly GCA_030068355.1). Lineage (NCBI taxonomy): Eukaryota > Metazoa > Chordata > Actinopteri > Siluriformes > Auchenoglanididae > Notoglanidium > Notoglanidium maculatum. The sequence continues at coordinate 8,750 of JAQQZX010098381.1, read as the reverse complement.
CTTTAAAAAAAACACCACCCCCCCCAAAAAAAAACAAAAACATGACTGATGGCTCCCCTCCATTCCCCACCCCCAGCACTCTCACACACACACACACACACACACGCGCGCACACACACACGCACACAGATTACTTCCATGCCACTGACCATTTGCTACCCTTCCAGTGATATGTGACCCACTTTTATTTGATTTCATTTGTTCACTTTCATTACTGTTTTTCTATTTGATTTGCAGAAATGTCAAAGTAGGGACCTAAGACGATTATATAGTCTGACAAAGTGGGTTCTTTTCTAGTATCCACTGTCTCAGAAATGAGGTTAAAAATGCTTTTAAAAGTGTTTTCTTCTGTTCGAGCTTACAGAAGCATGGAGGAAGTTCTACACATGAAATTGCAATTACGCATGCTTACATTTTATTTTCACAGCACTACTAAATTCTCCATTCTAACTGGTCAGGAAGTATTGATTATATTCATGGCTCTGGCATGTTGGGTACAAGACAAATCACAAGTTTATATAAATTAGTTCATACTGATTACTGTACGATGGTAATTAAGATTTTTCTACACAAAAGGGACAACAACCGCAACAAAAAATAAGCTGACAATACACATTGTATTGCAAAATTATACATTATCTATACCACTTATCCATCAGGCTCTTACAGAAGCTTGAGTCAATCCCAGCTGGCTTTGGGCAAGAGTCAGGGTACTCCATGGGCACTTCAATAATCTATTACAGGGCTAACACAGACACAAACAATTCTTCACATTCACACCTATGGGCAATTTAGAGTAGATATTTGACCTAATCTGCATGTCTTTGGGCTGTGGGAGGAAACTGGAGTGCCTGGGAGGAAACTCACCCAAGGATGGTGAGAACATCCAGACTCCACAAAGAAAGGCCCCACTCGGCTAGCAGACTCAAACCCAAAACATTCTTGCTTTGAGAAGACAGTGCCAGCTACTGTACCATCATACCACTGTGATAACTTTCACTTAGACCAAGTATAGTCACTTAGACAAGGTATGATGGCTGATTGGTGTGTGTGTGTATAGTGTGTGTGTGTGTGTGTGTATAGTGTGTGTGTGTATAGTGTGAGTCAAAATAATAATTCTCTTCTACTTCTGAAAGTCTATTTTTGCCTTTTGCTCATCATTCTGGCAGTGTGCGCTTTGCCTTCTGTGGGCACCACTAAATACAAATCAATTCTTGCCATGTACACACCCAGTAATTTATGTCCAACATACACACTTGAATAAGAAGAAAATGAGCATTTCCGGAACTTTTGTAAATCCAAGAGAAATCTTTTGTTGGTTTTGGCTTTTGCAAACATTTATACACAACTTTACTACAGAATTATTAAAAGAGGTCTACTGTTCACTACAACTGAAAACAGTTCTAGCTTTAACTATAAAAATTAAGGGGAAACTTTGAACTGTAATGTTTTAACAATTATAGTTACAATTATTTACATTTTAAGCCAAAATCAATTTTCTCAGTAAAGAGTTTGGTATTACTTAGTTTTGTTTATTTTTTGTACAAGCATCAGATTTCAAACATGTGTTAGCTAAGCAACTATATTTGAAGCAAGGGAAAAATTGTAGAAATGGCATTTTTATGCTACCCGAATCTTAAATTATTCCTGAAGTATTTAATCAAAATTGATTTGTGGCTGGATTAACCCTAAGGAGACAGAAACTACTTAAAGTAAATTAACTAGCTTACAACACCTTTAACATTATTTGCTTCACTGCTATCCTTCACACATGGTTAGGCTCATAATGAGGTATCATTACAACAACTATGCCCCAGCCCCCTGTCAATCTGCCCAGAAAATAGTGGTAACAAGAAGACCAATAAAAGGTGAGAGGTGGTGTGTGCTGGGTGAGTTGGTAATAGAGAACTGATGCCGTTTGTGCTTTGTCTCTCCCATTTATTGACTCCGAGTGAGTGGTGCCACAAGTAGCTGTGCAGCCGCGATGAGACGCTGCTGTCTTTGCTGCTCTCATCCAGCACCACTGCCAAAATTCTGTCTTCCTCTTCACCGCACACAAGGAGCACCTGCACAGACTCACTCTGCACCGCACTTTGCACTGGGGTTTATCGACTTTTTATAATAAAACCAGCACTATATTTCCTGCATCATGTGCTATCCCTGTTTCCCCGCTCACACTGGAGGAGAATACGGACAGCACCACAACTCTTAGCTCCGGTCCTCACAGATGAGGCACAATGAGCATATTTCATATTTCACTTTTGCACTGGAAGAGGCTGCGGAGTATATAATTTTAAAAACTGAAATCCTTGCCTGCTGCAAGTTGTCTTCCAGCTGTGCTGCAGCTGCCTTCCACCACTGGTCATGCTGTTGAGACCAAGAGCAAAGAGCACAAGTGGATGAACTCCTCCGCACCATCCGATGCTGGCTCCAACCAGACCAACTTATGCCAGAGGAGATTGTCCAGCAGGTGACAGTAGACCGGTGCCTGTGAGGCCTACCAGTGGAGAAACAACATGGAGAGGCCACCCCACCATGACACGGGAGCTAGTGGAGGTGCTGGAAACCGCCCTCATGATGCTGGAAATGGAATGGAGCTGAGGCCGGCTGTTCCTGGTTGAATCCCCATCCCCACAGAGGCCGAATCTTTCAATGCATTACCGCCTAGCCCAACGACAATACAGCAAAGGCCTTACCGTGTGCCAGAGGCCCAGTATCAGGCTATCAAGGATGAAGTGATACAAATGCAAAGGGATGGAATCATCAAGGAATCCTCCAGCCCCTAGTTCAGCCCTTAGTTGTGGTGCCCAAGCCCGACAGAAGCCTCAGATTACGTAACAATTTCCGCAGACTCAACAAGGTCTCACAGCTATCTGATGCCATGGGTGGACGAGCTCGTCAAGTGGCTGGGGAGAGCCCAATTCATCTCCACACTGGCTCCACACAAAAGGGTACTGGCAAGTTCCCCTGTCTCCATCCTCTAGGAACAAGAATACCTTCAGTACAGCTTCAAGGCAATGGCAGTACCAGGTTCTCCCCTTCAGGCTCCACGGTGCCTAGGCAACATTCCAGTGCATGATGGAGATCATTCTGAGGCCCCACCTCAGTCGCCTACCTGGACAATGTAGTTATCCACTTGTCCACCTGGGAGGATCACATGCACCATCTGTGGCAAGTCCTTGAGGAGCTGCAGAAGGTGGGCTTTCAGAGTGCTATACTGGTCGATGGCGAAACACAGAAATGTGGATGCTCTCTCCCGACACTATTCTGAGGACTCGGAGCTAAGGGGGGGCACTGTGACAGCTGCGGCTATGGAGCCTTGCTGTCCACTGGAAGCCACCGCTCCGCCCCTCAGAGTACATGCCAGAGAAAGAGCAAGTCAGGTCAGTGACATCTGATTCCCCATTACAGGACAGGTGGGCACACAGATGGGAGAGAAGAGCAGAGGTGGGGCTGTGAAACCCGGAACAGCTGGAAGATAATAATCACACATCTTCCAGAGGAAGATGACTAGTGATAAAAGGTGAGAGGTGGTGTGTGCTAGGTGAGTTGGTAGTAGAGAACTGATGCCAATTGTGTTTTGTCTCTCCCTTCTCCTACAGACCCCGAGCGAGTGCCGACACAAGTAGCTGTGCAGCCGCGACAAGACTCCACTGTGGGTCTTGCCCAGCACTGCCTTTTCATCGCACACAAGGAGCACCTACACAGACTCAATCTGCACAACACTTTGCACCAGGGATTTTTGATTTATTGACTTTTTGTAATAAACTAACTTAGATCTGGCACTCTGTTTCTCGTGTTGTATGTTATCCCTGTTTCCCCATTCACAATGGATGGATGGATGGATGGATGGATGGATGAATACAGTTAAGGTCAGAATTATTAGCCCCTCTGAAGATATCACATAAAACCCTTAATATTTCCATGGAAATGACCATAACAAAAACTGTTAATACTTGTATTGCTTACAAAAGAACAAAGACAAAATCGCCACAAAGTTTAATTAAGATATTCTATTGATGTGCTGAATTTTAACAAGAAAACTGAAAAATGACAAGGCCAAAATTATTAGCCCCCCTGATATTTAATGGTCAATTGTGTGGCCTTTCTGTCTTACAGCTAACAACAAACATTCTCTGTAGTTCTTAACTAGGTTGGCACATGTCTCTTGAGGTATACGAGCCTACTCTTCCATGGCAAATTGTACCAGCTCATCAAGATTGCGTGGTTTTCGAGCATGAACCACCTTGAGCACCCACCACAGATTCTCAATGGGATTGAGATCTGAGCTCTGTGAGGGCCTCTCCAGGACCCTGATTTTTATGTCCTTCAAAAATTTTGTGACCAACTTGGAGGTATGCTTCAGGTTATTATCTTGCTGACAGATCCAGCAGTGACCTAAAGTGAGACTTGCAGCAGATTTCTTTAAATTATTCTTCAAAATGTCAACATAGAGAGTGAGTGAGTGAGTGAAAATGAGTGAAAGTGAGTGAGGGAATGTGAGTTAATGATAAAGAAATGAAATAGATGAGATAGCTAGATATTAACATTAGCAGACCTTGAATGCTCCAGAAAAGCAAGGGATGAAAATAAAGAAAGCAGGCATGATAGAGGGATGAAAAGACATGGAGCACTTAGTAGTATTGCCCAAAATATGTCTAGCAAGGTTGAAGGTGTTATTTCAAAAATTTACTGTATGGAAGCAGTTTGAAAATCTTTTTGAAAACGGGATAAAAAGAGAGATGCGAATGGAATATCAAAAAGAAAAATACAGGAACAATTTTCTTCAGTGGGTCGAACATTCCACAGTTGGAGCAAATTTTCTAACATAAAATCCTTAGGAGCAGTTAGGCCTTGAATAATGAATTGAAGTCAATGGGAGAAATGTGAGGGATAAAAAAATAGAAAGCAGGAGTGATAGGGGAGTAAAAAGACAAGCACTGCTTAGTAGTATTGGTTAATGCTTAGTAATATTTTGAAGATTGACTGTATGAGAGCAGTTTGAAAAATTTCCCATTCACACACTATGGGGAAAAGTAAATTGAATTCAATGTGGAAAAAAGCAAAAGATAAAAAAACAGAAAGTGGGAGTGATAGAGGGATGAAAACTGGTGCTTTTGATAATTGCCCAAAACATGTCTAGTAAGTTTGAAGGTACTATTTTGAAAATTTGACAAAACGGGAGCAGTTAAAAAAGTGCTCCTATTCAAAGTCCATGGGGGAAAAAAACGAACAAAAAAGAGATAAAAAAAAAAAAAGTGGGATGCAAGTGGAATATCAATACAAAAAGTCAAAGCTACTGAACCAGTAAAAGTACCTATGAAACAAAGCTGAAACAAATTTCTATGTTAAACAATTTTTGAGTTTTTGATCCTGAATATATAAGAAGAGGAAGAAGAAGAAGAAGAATGGGCCATGGGATCACAGTATTGTGCTTTGCTCTGCAAATATGAGGGTGGACATGTATGTAATTTGTCCAGACACATCAAATAATAGGCGTTCTACAAGTATTTAAGCAAAACACGTCTGTTGTCAGGATTAGAGAAATAGGCATTGTGAGAAAGGAGCTAAGCAAATCATAATTAACAGAATTTGATGATAGACTGAAACTAATTCATCTAATAGAGTTTTAGAAAATGCTAAAGGCAACAGAGAATCTGCCCTACTGTAGCATGAATTTCTGCCATAGTTAAAAATTTCCAATTACCAAGGGAGAACAATCAATTAAATGAATGCGACATTATTGAACGTACAAAAAAATATATTAAAAGTATTCACAGTGCTTGCTGTATTCTGTCTTAAAATCATGTTCACATTCTCCATTTGTTAAATTGAAAAATTGAAAGGCCTTAATTGAAAGAACATACATACTGTTACTTTCAGTAAAGGAAAAAGGTTCTTTGAATGAAAGCACCACAAGGAAGATAATAACTCAGAACATGTGCAGTATCTCTGAGTATAAAGTATCTTAGGATTGTATGTAAAGAAAGAGCTGCTACTTCTATTGCATACTTAACGTCAGGACTCGGCCACACTCTCCGCGCTTTCATTATCTCCGAAGCGCGCAAATCCGCGTTATGGCGCGAACAACAAAGAACTACAGTTCCCGTGAGCGCACACGCCCAGCCAGGTCACATGACCAGAAATTGGATGCAGATGCATCCAATCCAGATACAATCATGCCAGCTTTAACAGGACTGGCGGTCGCGCTTCGTGTTCGTGAAGCACTAGTTTAAACGTCCGTGAACGCTATTGCTAAGCTCGCGTTTGAGGTTTTTCGTGTTTTGGACTCTGCTCTTTGTTCTTCGATCGTTGTTTCTTTGGATAGCTTATGACACTCTGTTTGCCGATCGACTGACCTATTTCTGATACTGGAGTACTCTTTGCCTGCCGTGTGTGTGTGTGTGTGTGTGTGTGTGTGTGTGTGTGTGTGTGCGTGTGTGCGTGTGTGTGTGCGTGTGTGCGTGTGTGCGTGTGTGCGTGCGTGCGTGCGTGCGTGCGTGCGTGCGTGCGTGCGTGCGTGCGTGTGCAACCCAGTTACCTTCAGCTGTGTGAAAGAATAGAGGACTGTAGCATAAGTATGATGGTCCAATTCTTTGCTCACACATGTTGTTAATATAGGGCTAGAAACAAACAATACTAGTTTATCTTTTGCACTTCTTTCAGTCTTGTAACTAAACCATTATTTAAAAATTCGATTAAAAAAATAAAAATCTTATTTGTCAGTTCTTGCACCACCCATGGGACATCCCATCTTTGATGTAATTAGCACAATGCTAATCATAGCATAATCAAGTTGTCAGTCATGCTTAGCCCTCATACACATCAGTTATGTAAGACAATGAAGAGTAGCAAAATGGTGAAAAAAATAAAAGAAATCTAGCCAAGCAGAACTAATGAAGAATGATCCACAAACCTAACACTATGAGCAATGTTGCAATTGATAACCTGGGGCCTAGTAAATATTAAATGCACTTCACTCTGTATTAAATGTCCAAGTATGGTGTAAATATGCTAACAAATTTATATACTTAAACTTCCATTATTAATCTGTTTTGACAACTCTGGCATTCAATTATAAGTTAATGAAAGAAGAATTTGAATTTCCAGGAATCTGAATTAGAGGCATCATGAAATTTATAGGATATAGATTTATAGGATAAGCCCATAGTTTGTAATGTAATTGTTAACCTTGATGTCTAGTTTATTTTAAAAGAAATCTGTTAGCTTGCTACATCAATTACCTTGGATTGAGTAGGATGGCAGTGGAGAAGTGTTGCAACTATTGCAGTGTAAGTAAAAAGAAGGATATTGCACATACATTAAGAATACATCATTTCTTAAAAACAAAAACACAGAGACAGTGACAGTCATCATGTTAGTGGAGAAAGTGTTAATGGGTCTGATCACATGTAGAAAGAATCTGTTCTGGTGTCTGGTGGGTTTGATGCATAATGATCTGAAGTGCCTGCTAGTAAGTAGTTTAAATATGCGCTGGCCAGGATGTAAGGGGTTGGCACTTGATTTTTTTTTTCTCCTCCTGGCTCTGGAGAAGAACAGGTCAGTGAGTGAAAGTCACTTTCATTCAGTCTGACAATACAGTACAAACCAAAACTGCCAAACCAAATTGCTGGAGGGACACAATGGTGGCTGTGTAGAACTGGGAAATAACCCTTGTGGTAGGTTGAACTGCCTTAAATGGGCCTTTTTGGCAATGCAAATAATGCTGGGTTCATAGTTTGTTTGCTGAGACTAAGGGCTTCCCAAGAACTTGAAAGTCTTGTGCAGTAAGGCAATAGATAGCAGCATAGGCACAGTATCTCTCCAGCAGAACCACACCCTTTCCCTGAGAAAGAGTAAAAATGCAAGAAAGTAAGTGTTAAGTAAGTCAGTGTTAAATTAAATAAAAAGTATCTTTTTTAATTAAATGACTCGTTTGTTGTCTACATTTTGCTCCACAGTCTTGGAAACTAACAGTCGCTCTAAACTTAAACCTTAAACTTAAAGGTTACAAAGTCACTAGATTTGGCGTCTCCTTAGAGCCCTGAAGATTTTTTTTTTTTTTTAAAGCTTAGTGACAAATCTAATGACTTTCTGAACAAATATTAGTAACTGTCCAGCACCAGATACAGTTCGCAGCTCACATCAACTCAACATTAGTGTATAATGCCTTACTGAATAGTGCATGCAGCCATTCACTGATCACCAGATCACCACTGCTGCTCCGTGAAGCTCCGTTCCAAGTACTTAGTGTTAAGTTCATTATAGACTTCCAATGTTCAGCTTCCATACGGAGTAGTATGATCATTAGGCAATGCAGAATAGTAAGAAACTCTAGAGCTCTCTCTATAAAACAAGCAATTCTAATCAATTATGCTCAACATTTTACCCAGAAGCTTCCTCCGACTAACTAGCTTATTCTTTACTCACCTGTCTTTTCCTTAGCCTCTTAGATTAGTGCATCTCCTTGACAGGGGCTGATTTATTATGGCTGGCAATTAATGACAATTGTAACATTTAGCATGCAACAGCATGAAAGCTCAGTTCCTCAGTGGCTAACATTAGTATATCGGCATTTATTTTTTGGCTGAAGCCAAGTTATAGCACAAAAACATGCTCGATGTAGCTCATGTTTTATGACAATTTCTATGACAGTAAGTTATGACAGTAACAATCATCATGTTACTGAAGTACTCTGCTTGTTGCAACAGGGCTGGCTGATTTTAGCAGTTAGCTTTACCAACTTGGCC
>JAQQZX010098360.1:0-11119 GCA_030068355.1 Notoglanidium maculatum | reverse complement strand
AGTCCACCACAGGGTCAACACAGACAAACAGCCACACATGCTCGCATTCACACCTATGGGCAATTTAGAGTAGCCAGGTGACCTAATCTGCATGTCTTTGGACTGTGGGAGGACTGGTGACCTTTTTTTATTTGTATAGCACTTTTAACAACAGAAACTTATGAATCCATAAATTTATCTATATAAATTTATATCCCTAAAGAGCAAGCCTGTGGCAACGGCGACGATGGCAAGGAAAAACTTCCTGAGATAACAAAAGGAAGAAACCTTGAGAGGAACCAGACTCAAAAGGGGACCCATCCTAATTTGGCCGCACTATATAGTGCAATTACAAATAACATACTTTAATAATAGGGTCAAATTAAAGTGTGTATGCCAGGATATGTGTATGTTATTTTAGAGTGTGCATGCTAGGGTGTGTGTGTGTGTGCGTGTGCATGTGCGTGTGAGAGAGAAGGTGTAAAAGTAAAGACACAGAAGACAGTGGGACAGACAAATGGTCTCCGAAAGCTGGTGGGGTGTGCTGGGTTCAGGTCAATTGATATGCTAACTTGGGAAACACGACACGATGAACACAAAATTAAAGTTAGTGGATAGAAAAATCCTAGTAGAAACATTTAGACTAAGAAGCGGGCCAGCAAAAAGGGTAAGTAGACTTTCATTCTTAGTGTCTCTTACCCGATTTGATGCGTGACATTTTGCGTAGTTACAGGGATGTGCATAGTTACAAGGACTAATGAGTACTTTTCAGCTTAAGTAGAGATGGCCTTAGGCGCTACACTGGTTATAAATTGTGGTTACAGAAATTTAAGTTATTTCTTCAGTTCGTGCAGAGTTTCCGCGAGCGCCTCGGTTTAAATGTTTTTTTTATTATTTAATTTTATTTCTATATTTTATTGATCCCTTCAATCTAAGCAGAGTTTTCTTAGATGCTATGCTGGTTATAAATTAAGGTTACAGGAGGTTTACATGCGAGTCTTTCAAGACGGGTTGAGATTCCCCGACCGCCTTGATTTCCGTGGGTGAGGGTTTGCCGCCGGTTATGTTGTTTGTGTTGTCTTGTTTCTTGTTTGGTGTAAATTCAGCACTTGCTTGTATTGCTTATTGTTCATTTAAATTCAGCGCTCATGTGTCTTCTTTGTGTCTATTCAGTGTCTACTTGAGTTACATGCGCAGATTTAGCGTGCATGCTCGCGTTATCTATTTTATCTCTTAGCGTGAATTCTGAGCGCTTGCTCGTTATCCCCACTGTATTATCAGCTGTTTGCGTTAATTCAGTGTGATTACTTGTGGTTTCTGTATTTTGTTACGTGTTTGTGCGCTTTCCTGTGGTTTCTATTTTATTTGTTTGCACGCTTGTGGTCTCTGCTTCGTTTTCTGTTTGCATGCTTCCTTGTGGTCTCTGTTTTATTGTCTGTTTGAGTGCTTGTGGTTTCCCATTATCTGTTTGCGTTAATTCAGTGCTTGTCTGTACTGTTTTTTGTGTTATTTGTTTGTTTGTATTCAGCAGGCCTGCTTGTGTTGTCTTTGTTGCTTTGATTGTGTGTCATTTCAGTGCGGATCATGGGTGGTAACGGTAAGCCAGCTACTCCGATACCTTGAGAAACACCTCTCGAGTGGATGTTCAGAATTGGCCGTGGTTTTGCTGATGAACCTTTTAATAGCAATATGACAGGTTGGACTGAGGCTGCAGGATTTCTTCATTGGCCCCAAACCAGTAGTTTCAATCCTGGTCCACTAAGGACAGCTAATTCATGTATTTTTGATGGCTATGGTGATCCTAATTGGGACTATGACAATATGAAAGCTGCGATCAAAGAATGGAATATGATGCACGAATACTGGAAGGAATGACAAAATAAGCTTAAAAAGAAGTTCACTGGTCACACTATAGCCGCTGTTCACCACACTGAAATGAAGATTCCTCCACCATGAATAGTTACAGATGCATGCACTAAGCATGACAAATTCTTCAGCTTCCGTGCTCATATTAAATACTTCATCTAAATTATATCCATCTCTGCCTAGTAATGATGGGGTGGCGGTCGCATTCCAGCCAAACATCGCTTTTCCTTTTGTTCAAGTTGGCAAAAAGGCTGTCCAAGTTAAGCCCCTAAGCCTATCTGACGTAAGTGAAATAGTTAAAACTCTCCCATCTCCAGATAATGCATATTATATATATGTATATATATATATATATATATATAATGCAACACAGATTTGTTGATATTCTGTGCTCCACTACCCAGTATAGTCAATTAACTGGCGTTGACTTCAGACATATCCTCCTCCGTGTATTGGGCGACAGCGTCACAGAGGACGATTTGTTCAATGAAATTCCGACTCTTAAGCGTGAAAATGATGTAGTCACTAACTCTAATGCTATCAACAAACAATCCTGAAAAAAGACAGCCCTTTTCTAACCATTCCAGAGATTGTCACTACTGCCACAAACCCGGACACTGGGTGCGTGTCCGGGTCACAATGTCACAAAAAGCAGCACAACATTCAGCTGTGACGTGCACAGTATTATGGAAACAGTTCTGCACCATTCGCTGAGCCTTCATCAGATGATTCATTAATTTGGCAAAATTTGGGCTCAGCGTAGATTTTGAACTGTTTACCTATTACTGATTTGTTACATGCCTGCTCTCTTCCCAGTGCCCTAGCTGTCGTTAAAGTGAAAGGTCACGCCACAGGTGATAGTAAGTTCATCCAGGGTAACAAATTGGCTGACTCGGTCGATAAATGGGCTGCTAAACATGCCTCAGAATCGCCCTTTGTTACCTCATCTGCTCTCACTTGCTTTGTCTCACACCCTTTATCCCAACATGACATTGATATGGCTGTGATGCAGGCTAATGCCTCGCCTGATGACATTACATTTTGGTAAACTCGTTCATGTGCACCAGATGCCTCTGGTCTTGTTCGCGATTCCGATCAACGGATGGCGCTACCAAAATCTGTATTGCCCTTTCTCGTGCGCAGCAGGAGTACATTGCCTCTCTAATCGATGTATTAAATAAGCAATGTGCTGATGTCTCTCTTTGTCTTCCACTACCTCTAGAAATCCCTGAACCCACGGAAGGTTGGCGAAGCTGCCTACGGTCCCCCTACCGAGGTGATTGTTGTCACTCGCACCGCTGTTCTGACCTGAGCAACAATGCAGTGGATCCACACGTCAAGACTCAAGATGGCCCCTGTTGAGGGGGCCACATACATGATCTGGGACATTTCTGTTTACTGAACACACTAGAACACTCTTGTTCCTCCTGTTTTTCTGGTCAATAGTACGTCCTGTTGCTTCCATGACAAACAACAGTTTGATAGTAAAGAAGCTGAAGTTTTTTTTTGTAATTCTCCCTCCTACACCTCTTGACACTCGTGGGGGCTCCGTATGCTGGCCCATGCATCCTTGCTGGCCTCGTCCGTACGTGGCCTTAAAGGTTGAATGGCTGTAGCAGTGGTCTGCATGCGGGGTGCCCTAACTCTGTGTTTTGAGTGATTCTTTCAGAATCAAAGGGGGGAACTGTTAGGTAAAATTCTTAGTCTACATTTTTCTACCAGCATTTTTCTATCCACTAACTTTAATTTTGTTTTCATCGTGTTGTGTTTCCCAAGTTAGCATATCACCTGAACCCAGACCTGAACCCAGCACACCCCACCAGCTTTCGGAGACCATTTGTCTGAACCATTGTCTTCTGTGTCTTTACATTCACAACTTCACACACACCCACATCCTGACATACACAGTAACACAGCACACACACACACACACACCCCCACCCCCTAACATACACGCTCTAACATAGCACACACTTATCTTGGCATACACACATTTGACCCTATTATTAAAGTATGTTAGTTGTAATTACACTATGCACTGAGGCCCAATTGAAGATGGGTCCCCTTTTGAGTATGGTTCCTCTCAAGGTTTCTTCCTTTTGTTATCTCAGGAAGTTTTTCCTTGTCGCCGTTGCCACAGGCTTGCTCATTAGGGATATAAATTTATATATTCATAAGTTTCTGTTGTCATAGCGTTATACAAATAAAATTTAATTGAGCATTCTGACATAGCACTCACACGCCCCTACACACTCCCGGAAGGACATTCACACCTTTCACACCCAACAGGCCATTTTCTTTGTTTCTCCCTTCCTGTACCCCCACATCTACACACATCCCCACACACGCCCACTCACACGCAGACACACAAACACATGTACACACACCCAGGCTACTGTATATAAACTTGTCTGTCATAATAAACTTTGGATTTGAGCATGCACTTACATGCTGTGACTGTGTGTCTGCTTGATCCCCGGATCCGAAACGGGAGAGAAACGTTCACCCACGGAAGTCAGATCGAACCTGAAAGAACTGAATCATCACCGATACTATTTTGTTCTAACACACGACAAATAAAAGAATGCCAAAAATTTGGACAAACCACACCCAAGCACTGCTGACACAATGCTACAACATTTATTAAAATTCTAATTCACAGCTTACGGATATCAGCTTTTATGTAAAAATGTCAAAGATTTTTTTGGAGGCAATATTTTGAGTGCCAAAAATACTTTTATCCAAACAGAATAGTGAATTTATACCCAATAAAAGCAGATTGTTCATGTGTATGTCTCTTGATGTTGAAGGAAGTAAAGCTCAACAACTACTACTACTACTACAATTATTATTTTATTACTGCTACTACTACTACTACTACTACTAATAATAATAATAGTAGTAGTAGTAGTAGCAGTATTAATAACTAGCAACATTATTCATTTAGACTTTAGGGAAAAGGGAAAAAAATCATTTCAATATATTTATGCAATCAGTCAAGTCTCATAAGGTATTAAAATTTTTGTACTGAGCTACATGAGTTCAGAAATTTGGATAAAAATATTTTATTAATCGTCTCATTCCAGAACTTCAACAAAACTAATAAGAAAATATGGTGTTGCTCTTAGACATGAATTCATCTCAGGTCAGCGCTTTTTTCATATCCACATTGTGACAAAACATTGTTGTACTCATCTATCTAATAAACATGCTCATCAGTCCCACACTAGTCACTGAAAATCAGGTCTCACAAATGTATACATTCACTGTCCAATTTTACAGGAACAGTTGTACACCTGCACATTTATGCAGTTATCCAAACAGCAAATCATATGGCAGCAGCACAATGCATAAATTCACACAGATACAGGTCAAGAGCTTCAGTTAATGTTCACATCAAACATCAGGATGGGAAAAAAGTGTGATCTCTGACTTAAACTGGCACAGTTGTTGGTGCAAGATGGGCTGGTCTGAGTATTTCACCTGGGCTTTTCATACACAACTGTCTATATACACAGAATGGTGTGAAAAACAAAAAAAATATCCTGTGAGGTTCAAACACAAGGTGACATGTTCTAGGTTGTTTATCACAGACAGATCAACAGGTTTTGGAAGCTGAAATTGAGAATTAGCCTTGCCATTCCAATACTTTTGGAGAGGACTGAATGTTTGCATAGTGTGCCTACCTCACTTTCAGCCATCATGCAGCTCCAAACAATGTTTCATTGCATTTGTTTGCCCCAAACTGTTTCTGTTGGAGAGCCATTAGTTCACAACCTTTCCACACCTTAATTACAAAGATGTTTAATAGAGCAGAGCAGACTGTGCACATTGCCATGAGTCATTTTCATGATCTTTCTGAATTTTTGTGTGACTGCTCAGTTACACACACATTAATGGAACATTTCAGTGTGGGGGGGTGGCAGGTAGCATACTCACAGACTTTCATCAGGAGAGAGGCTGTCAGTGAAGAAGGAGCAGCTCTGGCTTTCCATTTCTGCCAGTCTGACAGTGAGAGGCAGAGAAAAAAAACACAAAGTAAATTATATGATCATAAATGTCCCAATCCAGCAAAATGAGTCAAAATGACCCTTTTGGGAATGTTTGGCTGGTCCTCATAAGGAAAACTGTTTTAACTTTCTAAGATTAGGATTAGTGTTAGGTGTATACATTGAATGATTAACTGCATTAATAGCATTAATAATTATGTCAACAGAAGGTCTTCACAAGCATTGTAAGACAAATGTGTGTGATATAAACAAAAAAAAGGGGTTATTTTGGGTTGCTTGATCAGGACACATATTTGTCAATCCCAAAAAATGAACCACATTCTATCTGTCTGTCTGTCTGTCTGTATATATACATACACACATCCCCCCCCCCACACACACGTATATCCACACATATATCCTCCCGAGACCCAGCAATTTTGTCCTCTGTGGTGGATCTGAGTCTAAGATGTCTTCCACATTTTATGGTGGGTAAATTTTTAATTTACTAATTTTTTTTTTTCGTTTCTGTTGCTAATAATCAAAATGTGTCTTCAGTATGGGAGACTTGACTTCAATTTAGTAAGATTTCAGAAAAAGTACAGTCATTTTACCCCTTTCAAAACAACATTTATTCAATGCCCTTTGTAGTGCACAGCAGGCCTTACTACCTCCCATTTTTAACCAGTTTCCATACTTCAGGAGGCCTAGTGAGGGCTTAGTGAAGCAGGATTTTACTCAGAATTATGGGAGTCAGATATAGAGCTGTCAGGAGATGAGGTGGAGGGGAGCTGGACAGTAGATTAGGAAGGTGAAAGCTTAGAGGAGGATGTATATGCTTTTGAGGAGCCTGAGCAAAGACAAATTGATGACACCTACTAATTTTGAAATTTACAAGGACCAGAATACGTTCACTGACCAGCAGCTGAGAATCAAGGGGAATGCAGCTGTTCAGATCGTACAGTCTCTTCCAAGAGGAACACACCTGTACTTGGTCAGGTTTTTCTCACTCTGTCTGGACATGTTGAAAGCAAATGGTCTCCTGGGAACATGGACCATTATGAAAAATATAATCCCTGCACTGTGCAAGTCAATGGAAAAAACAAGCAAGAGGTACATCTGAAATGGTTGTCAGAAAACCAGCAGAGGTCTTGTGATGAAGTGGCAGGACAATAAAACAGTTCAAAAAGTCTCTGGTGTCCACGGGATATAACCCCAGGACAGCTGCATGAGATGGTCAGAGAAAGAGAAATGTTGTGTTGTCACACAAATGTTGTCATGTTGTGCCTAAACCATGTTGCCTAAACCACCTTAACCATGTTGTCGTTGAGTATAATAAAACCATTGGTGGAGCTAATTTGTGCAACTGCAGCTTTTACCTGATGTCAAGCCATACAAGAAAATGAACCATGTGTCCCAGCCATAGTGTCATGTGGTGTCTAATATGTAGGTAAGCCCTTAGTGTTATGTACAATGTGATATTTGGTACAGGGGCGCAATGAAGGTATGCAGTGGGAACCACCCCCCAGGAGCGGGAGCCACGACCCCAGCCGACAGAGCCCAGGCCCCAAGCCCCCACCACGCCAGTGAGGTGGTGCAGACAAGACCAGGCGCCCGTAATTTTTTGGTTGGAGTTTTTAGGAAGTTTGCTATTATAGGTGAAGGCTCTAATTCTGTTTGCTTACAATTCAGTTTACTTTGTATTAATGATTTAAGCTGAAGATATTCTAAATATTTGCTTCTTTTTAAACCAAAAGTTTCTACTATTTTGTCAAATGAGATCATGCGATTGTGTTGGATAATATGTTCTAGTTGTTTTACTCCTTTATTGCTCCATGCTATGAAGTTTATAATTTTTTTTATTTAGGAGGATGTCTGGATTGTTCCAGATGGGTGTCAGTTTGCATGGGACCAGTAATCTATTCATTTTAAGAAATTCCCACCAGGCTGTCAGTGATGTGCTAACACTGATGCTTTTAAAACAGTTATGTCGTTTAAGTACAGTATATGACTGATAAAAGGTAGGTCATGGATTCGAATGTTATTACATAATATTTGCTCAATATCCAACCAGTTAAAGTCTAATTGATCTTGTGAAGTCCATTTAAGGATACTTAGTCTGTTGACCAGAAAGTAATTATAGAAGTTTGGAAGCCCCAGACCACCATTACTTTTGCGGTTCTGTAACCTTTTCAAACTTATTAGTGGTGGCTTGAATTTCCATAGGAATTTAGAAATTATGGAGTCCAGTGATTTGAACCAAGCCGATAGGGGTTTATTCGGAACCATTGTGAATACGTAATTGATTTTTGGCAGGATCATCCTTTTGATTGTTGCTACTCTACCCATTAAGTGATGTGGGGAAAGTGCTCCACCGTGTGAGGTCATCTATCTTTTTGAGTAGAGGACTATGATTTAGTAATGTCAGATATGACAGCTTGGCAGAAATGTTGATACCAAGGTATTTAATGTTCCCAGATTTAAATGGGATATTTGGATCGAACTGGAAGTCATAAGATATTGGTAGGGCAACTGATTTGTTCCAATTAATGGACTAATCTGAGATGGAAGAGAACTTATCTATTAGCGTTATGGTCTCAGAAAGCGAGCCCTGTGTGTTTTGAAGAAAGTAGTACAGTAAAAAAGAAGTACATCATCTGCATAGAGGCTAATTTTATGAGTCATGTTTGTTGTTTTAATCTCTTTAATGATATTATTTTTTCGTATTGCAGCTGCTAGTGGTTCAATAAATAAAGCGAATAGTGAGGGCAATAGTGGACAACCTTGCCTAGTGCCCCTTCTGAGATTGAAGCTGGGAGAAATTTGGTCATTGGTTATTTTGCAGAATGTAGGTGAGCTGTACGGTATTTTAATCCAAGATAAGACATTCTCCCTGAATCTGAATTTCTGTAATGTTGCAAATATAAATTTCCAATTGACCCTGTCAAACGCTTTTTCTGCATCCAATGAGACAATCATGGCTTCCTTATTTTAGATGTTGCAGTAATCTATTAGATTGATTAGTCTCCTTATGTTGTTAGTGGACTGTCTGCCTTTAATAAACCCAGTTTGGTCTGGATGTATTATGATAGGTATAACTGTTTCAATTCTACTAGCCAGTGCCTTGCTGATGATTTTTAGATCTGCATTAATGAGTGATATGGGTTGATAGCTAGATGGAATTACAGGGTCTTTGTCTGGTTTGAAAAGCAGGTTGATATCTGCACAATTCATGTTTGGGGTAGTCTGGAGGTTCCTTTGATTTCAATAACCATTTTATGGAATACTGGTGCTAGCACACGCCAAAACGTTTTGTAGAATTCTGCTGGAAAGCCATCCGGACCTGGGGCCTTCCCATTAGGCATGTGTTCTAATGCTTTGTGAACTTCTATTATTGAGAGAGGTGACTCCAGAGCTTTGATTTGTGCATCATTCAATTTTGGCAAATCAATGTTGGTCAAAAATTTCTCTATTTCACTGTCAAATGGATTGATTTCAGGGGAGTATAATTTCATATAGAATTCTCTAAATATCTTATTCATCTCTTCTGGAACTTGAGTTGTTTCCCCATTGGAGTATTTAACTGAGGAAACTGTTGCTTTTTCTTTATTCTGTTTAAGTTGGTTTGCTAAAAACTTACTTGATTTGTTACTACTTTCAAAATTCTCCAAGCTTAATCTCTGTATCTGAAATTGTGTTTTTACATCTCTTAATTCAGTCAGTTTTATTTTAGAACTCCTCAGCTCATTCAACAAGTGTTCCTCACGTGAAATGACAAGCGCTGCTTCTAAAGTTTTAATCTTTTCCTCTAATTCAGTCTCGAGTTTTTGTACTTTCTTTTTTTTATGTGACGAATTTTACAGATTTTGCTGTTTCCCAGAGCACCCATGGAGAGATGCCAGGCAGGTTGTTTGTCTCTATAAATGTTGTCCATTCTTTTTTTAAGGAAATCTATAAACTCTGGATCTGTGAGCAATGATGTATTCAATCTCCACCGCCTAAATGGTGGTACTCCTGCTTTAATAGCTATAATAATAACTAGCTTTGTAATGAGTGGCCAGTTCTGTCGAGAATAGTGCGACACTTTGGCACAAGACATATCGCCCAACACAAAAACATCTATAGCATCAACTTTACTTACGGTTATATTGCTACAGATACTATACTTTACTATACTGATACTATACATACACACTGACTATCTATATTAACCAAATGAGCAGGATCGGTATATGCAAGCCACCTTTACAGCATGCTGAGACCACATCAAGCTTGTTCAGACCTGCCCAGGCATGCCCAGGATGTCAACGTCCACAGAACAGCTTCCAACCTGACTTTATTCCATGCCTGGACATGCTCAGGCTGCACAAACCGTTGTTAAGTCACTTATGGGAGCAAAAATGTTTGGATACAAATATAAGAAAAAAAATAATTACAAAACTGAAGATTTCTCTGGAACGGTACGTGATGGATAAATTTTGATGTGATATTCGTGATCAGAAATTCAGATTCACAAATCTACAAGAAACACCCAACAGTGTTCAAGAAGCAACAACTTAGTTGTGCAGTGAGACAGGCATGCAGTCGTTTATGAATATTTTCACAAAACATGTTGGTTAATTAGAGATCAGTCTCAAGTCTTGGGTAAGTCTAGTGTCGACATAAAAAAAAGTGGAAGAAAATAAACGAATGAATGTAGGCTATTACCAGCGGTTTTGGGGTAATTTCCTCCCATTTTCTGAATTCACAAATCAGCACGATAATAATACGCCATTGTTCGTATTTTATTTATTTATTTTTTTGTCCATGTACAAAGTTTTTAGAGCGACACGTTCTTGCATCAGTATGGAATGATATTGGCCTGAAACAACATGGTGCTGCAACAACAAGGGCGCTAGTGCCTCGATGACGTCAGGTTTTATTCCATATATTCAGACTTTCACTCCATATATTCAGGTTTCATTCCATATAATCAGACTTTCATTCCATATATTCAGAATTTTCAGTCATTATATATATATATATGTATTATTTCCTAAACGGCTTGCAATAATAAACATATAGCTGTATATACCATATATATATATACACAATATACTGGGTTTACGCACCATAGCACAGAGACAGCACTAGTTAAAGTGGTGAATGACCTACTACTGCCCTCTGATAAGGGTTGTGTCTCCCTGCTTGTGTTACTTGACTGTAGTTCAGCTTTTGACACCATTGATCATACTATTCTCCTTGATAGATTAGAAAAGGTTGTGGGAGTTAAGGGAATGGCCCTC
>JAQQZX010098319.1:0-11122 GCA_030068355.1 Notoglanidium maculatum | reverse complement strand
GGCTACTCTAAATTGCCCATAGGTGTGAATGTGAGCGTGTGTGGCTGTTTGTTTGTGTTGGCCCTGTGGTGGACTGGTGACCTGCCCAGGGTGTACCCCGCCTCTCGCCCGAAGTCTGCTGAGATTGGCTTCAGCTTCCCCCGTGACCCAGACGGATAAAGCGGTTTAGCTAATGGCTGGATGGATGGATTTCACCAAACATTTCAGTGATCGCCGATTTTTTTCTGATCACATTTCTTCCATGAAGATGATGGTTCCCCACTATCCATCCAGTTTTTAATAATACGTTGGACAGTTCTTAACCCAATTTTCGTAGTTTCATCAATCTCCTTAGATGTTTTCTTTGATTGATGCATGCCAATAATTTGACCCTTCTGAAACAGATTAATATATTTTCCACGACCATGGGATGTGTCTTCCAACATGGTTGTTTAAGAAATGAGAAGCTACTCACTGCATCAGTTAGGGTTAAATAACTTATTGCCAGCTGAAACAATCATCCATGCAGTAATTATCCAATGGGAGGCTCTTACCTATTTGCTTTGTTAAATCCAGGTGGTGACCTTTTTTTTTGGACAGGCAGTGTATATATACACTCAGTGACAAAAAACAGTTAAGCATGAAGACGGAGATAGAAATGAAATTAACCTGAATGTGATGAAATGTCATGTGACTGTATCGCAATGATTACAATATAATATCAAATGGACAACAGAGCTGGCAGTATGGGTATATACCGCCACACCTCCGGAAGTCCACTATTATCTCTTTGGTCTTTGCGATATTGAGGGTGAGATGGTCCTCCTGGCACCAGTGTGTCAAGGCACTGACCTCCTCCCTATAAGCTGGAGCTGTTTCATCGCCGTTGGTGATAAGACCCATCACTGTTGTGTCGTCCGCAAACTTCACAATTATGTTGGAGTACAGGAGAGGGCTCAGTACACACCCCTGTGGAGCGCCAGTGTTCATTAGGACAGAGGATGAGGTGATGCTGCCCAATCTGACCATCTGGCATCTGTCGGACAAGAAGTTGAGGATCCAGCTGCAGAGAGAGCTGCTCAATCCTAGGTCTTGCAGTTTCCTGTCCAGCCTTGAGGGAACGATGGTATTGAATGCTGAGCCGTAATCTACAAACAGCATGGATGTTTAGACGCAGGATGACATAGCGCTGTGCCGTCAAGGTCCCCCCGAATCACCACCATCATGACCTGAAGTCATACCCTATGGCTCCCCACACCATAATGCCAGAAGTAACACCGATGTCTCTCCACAACACTGGTAGGAATGGTCCTCTCCCCTCTGTACCATAATATGCACACATGATGGTCATCCATGGTAATGCAGAACTGAGATTCACCTCTGAACATGGTACAATTCCACTTGTCATCAGTTCATGCCTCCTGGTTAAGGTACCACTCCAAACATAACCGTCTCTGCGCTGGTGTTAACAGCGGTCTAAACACGGGATGGAGAACCCGTAGTCCGGCTGATGCCAGTCGTTGAGACATGGTGCAGGATGACACTGGGTGTTGTAGAGAGTGCAATACCTGTGTCCACATGGCAGGCACAAATGTCATGGGGTTCTGTAATGCTTGGCGCTCAATACGATGATCCTCCCTTGGTGTGGTCTGTCTTGGGTGACCGGAACCTTCATAACATGTGTGAGCGCCCTCATGTCCCACCTCGTGCAACCACGTGCCAGCAATTGCACGATATGACCACATGGCCTCATGCAAACCCTCAATGCAACCCCTATCAAACTCTGTCAATTGCTGTCTAATGCATCTAAGAGGCATCCTCTGTGTTTGGTGACTAGATGTGCCAGCTCCTTGCAAATTGAATCATTTTCACACCCATCGCTGGTCTGCACCAGCGCTTCATGTTCCAAATTACATTCAAATTGGACCATTCCTTCTGGGTGTTTAACTTTTTTGTCATTGAGTATATAAATTACTAACTTGCGTCTTCCGAATTCTGATTACATAATAATTCTGTATGGCCTTTCTGTTTCACCATGTGCAGAAGTAAAAGATCTTGGTGTGATTATTGACTCCAGTC
Organism: Notoglanidium maculatum; assembly: GCA_030068355.1. NCBI lineage: Eukaryota > Metazoa > Chordata > Actinopteri > Siluriformes > Auchenoglanididae > Notoglanidium > Notoglanidium maculatum. Next base: position 9,064 of record JAQQZX010098319.1, on the reverse strand, counting down.
CCTCATTTGAAGCTCATGTAGATAATGATACTAGGATAGCCTTCTTTCATCTCAGTAATATTGCTAAGATATAAGAAAGATTGGTAATAAGTAATATTGCTAAGAAAGAAATATGTCACTGCATGATGAAGAAAAACTATTTTTGCATTTGTTACCTCTAAGTTAGATTATGTTGCTGCCTTGTTGTCTGGATATTCCAGTAGGTGCATAAACAAGCTCCAGTTAGTCCAGAATGTAGCAGCCAGAGTCCACACTACCAGAAGATAAGACCACCCTTCCCCTATCTTATCCTTACTTCATTGGCTCCTAATCAAATTTTGCATTGATGATTAAACACTATGGCATTGGAACAGCCACACAATTTTCTTAAACAGGACACCACCACAATGAATTGAATTTGAATTGAATTGAAGTGTAGACTTTCAGCATTAACTCAAGGAGTTTAACAAAAATATTGCATTAACCGTTTAGCAGTTGCAGCCACTTTTACACTTTTAAGTTCCTCTATGGGTGGCACGGTGGTGTGGTGGTTAGCACTGTCGCCTCACAGCAAGAAGGTCCTGGGTTCGATACCCAGATCACCTGAATCGATACCCAGATCACCCAGAGTGCCTTTCTGTGTGGAGTTTGCATGTTCTTCCCGTGCATGCGTGGGTTTCCTCCGGGTGCTCCAGTTTCCTCCCACAGTCCAAAGACATGCAGATTAGGTCAACTGGCTACTTTAAATTGCCCATAGGTGTGAATGCGAGTGTGTGTGTGAGATTGTTGGCCCTGTGGTGGACTGGCGACCTGCCCAGGGTGCCCTACCTCTCGCCCGAAGTCTGTTAAAATTGGCTCGAGCTTCCCCCACGACCCAGATGGATAAAATGGTATAGATAATGGATGCATGAATGGAAGTTCCTCCATTTTCACAGGCTCAAAACTAATGGGACAGTTGACTTGTATGCAGTTTCATGGTAGTTATGGCCTTGTTTCCTTGTTTTTTGACAAATTAAGGAGATAAAAGGTCTGGAGTTGATTCCAAGTATTGAAATTGCATTTGTCTGCTGTTCATGGTAACTCTCAATATGCAGTCCAAAGAGGTGTTGATGCAAATGAAGGAGGCCATCACTAGGCTGAAAAAACAAAGCAGACCTATCAAAAAGATAGCAGAAACTTTAGAAGTGGTCAAATCAACAATTTGTATATTATTAAAAAAGGAATGAATTGGTCAGCTCAGCATTACCAAAAGACCTGGAGAACCACGGAAGACAAACAAAGTGGATAATCATAGAATTCTTTCCTTGGTAAAAAAAAAAAAAAAGCTCTACAACATTTAGCCAAGTCAAGAACACTCTTGAGGAGGTAGAACTATCATTGTTAAAGTCTACAATCAAGAGATGCCTTCATAAATTGTTTTTCCAAAATGTTAACTAGTAACAATCAAGAATAGAAGGGCCAGATTAAACTTTGCTAGAAAGCCTGCCCAGTTCTGGAACAATATTCTTTGGACACCAGAAAACACCATGAATCATGAAACCATGATTGACTTGTAGCAGAATGATGGGAAGAGAAGAGGGATCCAAAGCATACCACATCATCTGACAAACATGTTGGACATGTGTGGCTGAAAATGGAACTGGGTCACTGGTGTTTGTTTATGATTTGACTGCTGATAGAAGAAGAAGGATGAATTCTGAAGTGTATAGAGCTTTACTTTCTGCTCAGATTCAGTCAAATGCTGCAAAACCGATAGGATACCGCTTCACAGAACAGATGGATAATGACCCAAAACATACTGTGAAAGCAATCCAAGAGCTTCTTAAGGCAAAGAAATGAAATGCTTGTAAATGGCAACTGAATTGAGCATGCTTTTCAATTACTGAAAACAAAACTGAAGGCAGAAAGACCCACAAACAAACAGCAACTGAAGGTGGCTGCAGTAAAGGCCTGGCAAAGCATCTCAAGGGATGAAACTCAGCATTTGGTGATGTCCATGGGCTCCAGACATCAGGCAGTGATTGATTTAATGTTTATATTTATAATTAATTTTCAGCCTGTGAAAATGGAGTGACTAAAAATGGCTGTAATTCCTAAACGGTTAATGCAATATTTGTGTTAAACCCCTTGAATTAATGCTGAAAGTCTACACTTCAATTGTTGGCATATTGATGGCTTCTTTTCAAATCCATTGTGGTTGTGTACAGAGCCAAAATTACAAAAATTTTGACATTGTACCAGTCATTTTGGAGAGGTCTGTATAAATCAATGAATGGAGTTGCGCCACAGAACCTGAGTGAACGTGTGGTCTTTTATGATCTGCCACATGATCAAAAAGTGCAGGCTATTTGTTGGTACCTCAAATAGTGAAGTCTACCACGGGGAGTAGTGCCTTCACTTACTAAAGCCCCACAGTTATGGAACAACCTTCCAATTAGTGTTTGTTACTCAGACACAGTCTCAGTCTTTAAAGCTAGGCAGAAAACATATTTGTTTAGTCAAGATGTTTGTTAATAGCTTTTAATTAGGTATAAGAGCAGATCTGGAGGGTTCTCAAGCATGAAGTGTTTTAGTAAACTGAGATGTTTGGATGCTATCGTCCCCCCCACTCTCACATGTTCATTCAGTTCTGTTGACAGTGGAGTGGCTGGCCACTTTATGTCCCAAGGTACCCTCATGTTTGTGTTACAGAGGAACCCGTACATTTGTACATGTACCAATCATGCTCTGGAATCATGCTCTGGGGCTGTTCTGCTGGCAGTGGAACTGGTGCATTGCACAAAGTGGATGGGATAATGAAGAACCTCAGAATTCTTCAGTATCACCATCAGCTAGATGTTTGAAACTTGGGCACAGTTGGGTGTTTCAACAGACATAGACCCCAAACACACATCAAAGCTGGTTGTGGAATGGATAAAGCAGGCTAACAATAAGTTTAAAACAAGTCCTGACCTCAACCCTATTTGAAATATGTTGACTGAGACTAAATATGACTAATATGTAACTGACAGTCAAGCATTTAAAATGGCTAATGCAGTCCAAATTCAAAATATTGGAGAGAGTTGTCTTCCCCCAGCTCCTCCTCCTCTAGACTCAAAGTTCATTTGGGTTGCCAGTTTGAGGAAATTGAACCACTGAAGACAAGTGCAACATTAATCTTTGATAATGGCAGGCATGTTCTACATTGTAAGTTGATCAGCTGATGAATGTTTGCAAAGTTTTATTATTTGCAAGTTATACACCAGCTCATGTGGATTTTTTTTTATAACTTTGTCAAGACCATGATAATGAAGGTTTTAGATCAGTGTCCACTGTGTGGCTTGTGCCAAAACCTCACGCCAAAGGCAACTGTTACAAATGGGATGTTGAGGTAGGATACATGTCCAGTGAACAGTTTATCTAAGTAAACACCATCAAACAAATCCAAATCAGTTCAAAACAGGCAGAAAATCAAGCAAATGGCAAACAACACATAGTAGGCAATTCCAAAAATACAATAAACTGGAAAACAGTGCAGGATAAAAAAAAAACAGACTGTGCAAGAGCAAAACAACAAGCGGGTGGGTACAGAAAGACATGTATGTGCGTTAACAATACTTCACAAAGTCATAGTGGGAATTAAGTACTTAAAAATTGAGTCTTTTTGTGAAAATTGAGTGAAAATTGAAATGCAGAACAGCTGACAACAGTTTACAACAGAACTCGGAGCAGCAAAGGGCCACAAACACAGAAGCACCTGCCCAGTCATGCCGAACCCACGCGGAGTGCAGCATGGCACGGCGCTCATAGCAAGGGATAATTCATGACATGTAAGTACATCATGGAAGAAGCTCACTAGAAATATATAAGGAGTAAGGAATACCATTCCTTGCCATTCCATTGCCATTTCGAAAATGTCCACATGCAAACCTAAAATTTTCATTCTCATGGCCCAATGTAAGCTAGATGCATGGCTGGCTATATATGGTAATGGTAGACAAAACTAGGCCCATTATCCTGAAAACCCCACAGCACTGAAAATATACAGTCTGGAGTTGGAGTTACTACTATACAGGCCCCAATAACATGTCAATTATTCAATTTAACAGATGAATATTGTATACTGTATGTAACAGTATAAATTATTTCACATTTATTTTTCTGAGTGGTAGGCTACATCTCTTCCTTGGTGCAGCCCGATGCAGATCTCAGTTATGAAGTGCCTTCACCAGTGTCAAGTGATGCCAGTGAGGGCTGGTCAGGCACCTTTGATATGAAAGGCAGAGGGCAGAGAGGACTAGCTAGCTTCTCCAGTGTGAATGATAGCAGTTGATGTTAGCATGTGTTAAAATAACGGTATTAGCCAGTACTAGAAGGGATCACTTCACCAGCTGTGTGTCTCATACTCACTGCCTTGATAACCCAGCTACACACAGACCACAGTGTATGAAGGAGTACTCGAATGTTAAAATTACTTAAAATACCCATCCTTACTAGTAGATGTGACAAATTAGATAAGGTTAACTTACCTTAGGTTAAGCTCAATGGTTACCTGTTCAGCAGAAAATTAGCCAACTCTGCATTCATCTAAAACTCATTCTGGGCTCTTAGCTGTCTTCATCTTTCAAACACATCTCCAACATTTGAGTTTATGGCCATGGAGCATTTTAGAAGGATGCTGAGACTTTTAATGATGGATAGACTCTAACATGTCTGTTCCAGTTCATTTGCTTGCTTCCATGGCTGCAGCACACTGTATTTGCCTGGTGATTTATTTCCTATCTGGCAACCTGGGATGTCAAAATGGTATTGTTAAATGTGCAGTGGGGTGGGAACACACAGGCCAAAAGACAAACCGAAGTTCCATCATGGAACGGAAATTTCAAAGAAGAGTAGAATGGCTGTAGCACTGTTGTTGGAGAAGCCAATATTTCAACTTAGAATGGTTCCTTAACTTCTGATGACATATCACGGTCATTTTATGATTTAGTACAATAACAAATGACATATTGGTCCTTTAAAAGTTTTGTCCATGTGAGGAAACACACATATTTAATTGATCTCTGCCAATTCTGCTAAGAAGAGTGGACAAATACCCAACCATAATTCTGCCAAAAGCTTGTTGATGGCTACCAAAAGTGTCTGGTCAAGGATGGATCTGACATGAAGCAATCAAGATGTGATTGAAGTGTACACTTTCAGTTTTAATTCAAGGGGTTTAACAAAAATATTCCAAGAATTGTTTAGGAATTACAGACATTTTTTACATTGTCCCTCCATTTTCACAGGCTCAAAAGTAATTGGACAAACTACCGTAATTATAAATATACGCATAATTTTTAAATTTGGATGCAAATCCTTGACAGTCAATAACCACCTCAAGTCAGGAATCCATAGACATCACAAATGCAGTTGACACCAATCTAAATTAAAGGCTGCATTTACATTACAAGCCTCAATATTCAATTTTGATTTTTCTCTCAAATTAGTTTCACCTATCTTGGCAGTTCACATTCATAATTACAAGTGACCAGTGTCTTAGTGTAATATGAATACATTTGTCCTCTAAAATGGTCTACATTACCAACAACAAAAAACATGTTTGTGAGATGACTCATGGTATTACAATGGACAAAATGGACATGCTAGTAGCTAATGTATGCATTACATTTTGTTCTGGAGGATGACAAAATGTTCATCAGGTGTACATCATCAGTTGAGAAGGCAACTAAATAGCCAGACAGTTAGCTTTTGCTGTTTTCACAGCTTTTGCTGGTGCTGCTGCACTAAGAGATGTGTGGGTATCAGAAAGGAGCCAGCTCAGCACATGCATATAGGCAAAAAGCCACATGAATTCCGATCTAATGTGTTCATGCTGTATTTCCCCCAAATACCAAACATGAGAAACAGAAAATTTGTAACCCTTCCTTTCAAACTAAAAAACACTTAACTTATGGTTTTATCATTTGTCTTATTGTGTACTTTGATTGGAAAATGCTTGCTTAGTCTATCTACTTTGAGTTTCTCCTCCAAAGGCATTTTGACAGATAAAGGAATCCACCTTGCTTACATTCATGACACCCTAAGGGTGTTTCACGTGCAACTTCTCATTCACTGCTGATAGAGTGTAATGGATGTGTCAACAAAGCAGGTTAGAAAATATCAGCCAGGAAATAAAATCTAGGGGACATTTCACTTTAATCACTTGACAAGACTGCATAAATCTACAGTCTGGGCTAAAAAGAAATCAGTGCTAGTTCCTACTACCCATTCTGTGTATTTTTCTTACATCTGCTGGTGTTGCTTTGCACTTGGTTTCACAAAACTTCAAATATTAAGACAGTTATTAACAGTTGTTAAAAGCAAATAATCTGATGTGAATGCCAAACAGAAAATGCTATACTGATGGGTTTTTTTTTTTATCTTTGAAAGACAGTGGGGTTTAGTTCTGCCATCCCAGTTATACTAGCTGTACCATTTTTTCTATAATTAAATATAATTTATTCTCAAAGTTTTCTGTGTTTTGCACATGGTCTACAATTACTAATAATCCTAAACTCAAGGTCTACAGTTGCTCTTGTTCTAAAAATAAGCAAGTTGGAGGGTAGGACTCCTCCAGGCACTGCCAATCACCCACTTATGAGTGAGAACTAGAGGCACAGAGGGAGCTAATTAGGCTGAATGCAGATGAGACTCATTGCTGGGGGAGAGAACATTCTGCTTAATCCTTAACTAGAATGTGCTCTTTGTAAGTATTTGTCAAGTAACCTTCCAGGGAATAGAAAATGTCACATTTCTTTTGGGAGAATGCTTACCAGTCCTAGATACAATGTTGTAATCTTCATACTGCATACAACACTTTGAGCTTTCAAGGCATTCTGGTGTTTAAATAGTAAGACTGAATCAAACCATTCTATTTACAATTCACTAATAATGCAGGAAAGCAAGGCTTGATCAGCTATTTACACAGGAAATAGGTTTTGAAAGTAATGGTAGTGTAGGTTATGAGATTAGGATCATTTGTGCATGGGTGCATAAATTAACTTGGAACTATGAGGTGTGCCAACTGAATTGTCTTTTGCAAAATAAATAAATTCTTGTCAGCAAATATGTGACTGCTTCAAATAATACTCACAATACTATCATATATGCATAAATATACTCTGCTGAGCCAGCAGACTTCGTTAGTAGAGCCAGAACTGTGCAGTATTCCACTGTGAGCAGCAATGGCTGTGATGACTTCATTGTCACATTGGGGCGTTTCGAAGAGGCAGCTTGGCTCAAAGTGTTACTGCATTAACAGAAGCCTGCAGAGAGGCCCTCTGTCCCTCATGATTTTGACCAGACCATCTGTAGAAATCAATTCTGCCTTGGACCAAAGAAGGTACTATTTTAGAAATGGGCTTTAGAGGTTTTAGAGGCTATATAGCAAACAGAACATGTATATCAAAGTAAAGTGTGCATGCAGGTGCCAGAGGTACCAAACTATGGTTTAGCCATGACATTTTAGCCATATAATTTTTTTCCCCTTATTACATTGAGACAAGAGCCACTCAAAAACTTTGTTTGTCTGCGATTTACCACAAAAATAATCATCATGCCTAAAAGCTAATTCACTGAAGGAGAAAGGATGCAGGAAATAAAAGGTACCAATACTTGTTTACTTTGGCTATGTGCTGGTTTTATTTAGAGGAACTTTGACCTGTGATGTCACAAGCCTTAGCCTTTTTAGCCAGAAGGGAACAAATAAGTGGGATTATGGTGTTTTTGCTTTAAAAATGAAGGCACTGCTGGTTAACTGCTAACTGCTAGGATTTTTTTTTGTTAGTAAGATTAGCATCTCTGTGGGGCTAGGGCTGGTTAAAACAGGTCAGCAGTTTGATTTTGACAGTTTCAAACACACAGTTAACTGTTGTTTTTCAAGCACGTATGAGTTATGAAGATTACTGCTACAGCCTATTACTGAAGAAGATGATTTGGGACTTTTCACTAACACAGTGCCTGCAAAAACATGAATCAGACAGTCAGCATTCATGAAATCACCTGGAGTGTTGCATTTCTTTGAAGGTGATTTTCACATTCAAATCATCAAAATATTGTGGAAAATCTTGGTATTCTTTCAGTTGTCTGTAATATTTTCTTTAAACATGCCCAGATACACCTCAAAACCATGCAAGTGGCAGTGTTGTCTCCAATGGAATGACCTACCCTGTCACCCTACCGTAACCCACTCAACCTGCTCTTGTAATAATTAGATTGAAAGATTTGCATAAGATGTCTGACTAGTTTTACCACTCTATTGACAAGTCCTCCAATAGACATGGAAAAATACAGCAAAGCAATGATGATGATGTTTTATCTGCTATAGTTATGTTTAATGTTGATGAATGTCATGTGACTTATGTTAGTTCTTGCTATCAATTGTAGCAGCTTTAAACTGTATATCAGGTAAGCAGGTAGCCAACTGCAAAAGGAGTTTTATTCACAACAGGCAGACAAACTCCAATACATGAGGCAAATGCAGAGTCAAAAATAGGCACAGGTCAAAATACTCAGCAGACAGGTATAACACAGGCTGTAGCTAAAGGCAAGGTCAATGTCCAAAACAATCATTCGAACACCAGGTAGACTAGAGCATGCACAAATAGCATGAACAACACTTTGCAATGACTAACAAAACAAAGGGACTTAAATAACATGGCTGTGATTGCGACTATACTCAAAGCAGTTATAAACAATTAATCAAGAGACTGTGAGTGGGGAAGTGCAGAGGAGTGCTGGGTGTTGCAGTCCTCAGGGGCAATGTTTGAAGGCCACTGAGACTGCTGGGAAACTGAGTCCGTGGAGGGCTGAGACTGGGAAGCAGGTGGCAGAGGTGACTTCCTCACCAACCAAGAGGTATCACTTCCTCAACAGCCTCTTTATTTCACTCCCTTAAAGTTACAACTAATAATAATAATACTAATATTAATCCTACTACTACTACTACTACTGCTACTAATATCCATCCATCCATCCATTATCTACACCTTTATCCATCTGGGTCGTGGGGAAGCTGGAGCCAATCCCAGCATCTTCGGGCGAGAGGCGGGGTACACCCTGGGCA
>JAQQZX010098298.1:0-11123 GCA_030068355.1 Notoglanidium maculatum | reverse complement strand
TGTGTGTGTGTGTGTGTGTGTGTGTGTGTGTGTGTGTGTGTGTGTGTGTGTGTGTGTGTGTGTGTGTGTGAGCCAAATTTCTCTGGGTGATGAGCTGATGAACTGTTCAGGGGTTTCGGTTTGCATGATGTTAAGTGTTCTTTAAACAAAGAAAATAACTTTGGTTCAAACGTCTCGTGATTCAGGAGGCGACACTTTTGCACCGGTTACATGCAACACACACACACACACACACACACACACACACACACACACATACACACACATACACACACTGCATTTAAGTATTGTTTGTGCTTGTAGATGGCCCAGACACAGATTTGTGTGAACAGTTTGTTTAACTCGAACGCAGCCATTAAATCGTTTGCACACTGTCATGCCTTTCACCTCCGCCCATATTTTTTTTCCCCACTTACGTTATCTCACACAAGGTCACTAATGAGTTTTGTTTGTTTTTTTGTTTTTTTTGCTAATAACATAATTATTCTTATGAACAGCAAAAATATCTTTGCTTTGAAGTTTTGTCCTGAAACGAATCGCTCGTCTCAGCGGAACTGTTTAAGGTTTTGACCTTCAGAGATTCGGGTCACGTCCAGGACCATCCCCAAGCGGGAAAAAACAACAGGATTGGGTAGGTTTTTATTGATTTATTTTTTATGTGAAAGGCATAACGCCTCAGGATGCGAGCCGAGAGACGGCGAGCTGAAGCGTCTGCATGGAAGCTAATCGGCACCCCGAACACACGGCTGCTGTTTTGTGAACGGAGTTCCCACTAATAGAATTAGCTCCACTTAACAGCACAAAACATTTTATGAGGCCGAACTTTTGCGTGATAAAGAGAAAAGTGAGCTGAACTCGCTCCAAAGGTGACACCCACGGGTGCGATGTCGGGCCCGGGGACGTGAGCAGAGACCAGCCGTTCTCCCGCGTGAGAGGAAAACCTCCCTTTAAACAGAATTCTGTTCAGTTACGATACCACGCAGTAAAGGCAGGGTCGGCGAAAGGATGCAGAAAAAGCGTAGGAGTCGCTTTCCCCAAATTCTAAGCTTTCTTTTGCAGCGTAAGATGAAAATTTTACGCAGATCTTCGCAGCCTGGCTTTAACGATGCTCGAGTTAATGATGTATGATGATTTAATGAGGTGAGCATTAATCATTCCCACACAGTAAGTGTCAGATTCTGCTCTCCAGCTGTGTAACCACCCTGCTTTAAAGCTGATACACTTAAAATCCATCATCATCATCATCATCTTTATGATCTCTGTAAACATATTCATACTGATCTTTCATTAATTTCTCTCTCTCTCTGTCTCTCTTACTCTCTCTTTCTCTCTCACTCTGTCTTTCTCACTCTCTCTCTCTGTCTCTCTCACTCTGTCTTTCTCTCTCTCTGACTCTCTGTCTTTCTGTCTCACTCTCTGTCTTTCTCACTCTCTGTCTCTCTCTCTCTCTCTCTCTCACTCTCTGTCTTTCTGTCCCACTCTGTCTTTCTCACTCTCTCTCTCTGTCTCTTTTTCTCACTCTCTGTCTTTCTCTCTCTCTGTCTCTCTCTCTCTCTCTCTGTCTCTTTTTCTCACTCTCTGTCTTTGTCTCTCTCTGTCTCTCTCTCTCTCTGACTCTGTCTTTGTGTCTCACTCTCTGTCTTTCTCTCTCTCTCTCTCTCTCTCACTCTCTGTCTTTCTCTCTCTCTGACTCTCTGTCTCTCTGTCACTCTCTCTATCTGTCTCTGTCTCGCTCTCTTGCTCTCTCTCTGTCTCTCTGTCTCTATCTCTCTCTCTGTATCTCCTGCTCTCCCTGTCTCTCTCTCTGTCTGTCTCTGTCTCTCTCTCTCTCTCTCTCTTTCTCTCTAGCTCAGAATAACCTCGCACTGATCAAACCCCAGCGTGGTCTACATCAGGCGTGGAAGCTCTCCACACTCAGTGCCCAACGCTCAAGCTCATGCTCGAAGTTCCTACTTGCACCATGACGAGGAAAGGGTTACTATGGTAACTTATATAAAACCGCATTTTCATAGGACAGGAGCGCTGTGATTACTCACCTGCATGGCTCGAGTGCTGGCATGACAGGAAGTGCACATCACATGATTGCATGCTTGACTAACAATCTGATAACAGAAAGTCCTGACATGCCATGCAACCCGAACAAGCTGGTACTAAAGGACAGTAAAAACAACAACAACAAACAACCCAAAAATGATGTGCTCCTGTGAGTAACAACAAAAAACCCCCAAAAATGACAAACCTGTGATTATAAGCTCCGACCCCTAAATGAGCCGAATCAGTCCTGGCTCAAGTATTGGACAGAGTGTGAAAACGTCATGAGTGCGGTGATGTTTTTTCCAGTTTAATAAATAAAATAAGATCCCATTGTTGTGTTTAAGACAGTAATGCTTAATCTTAAACTTCATCTGGAGTAGATGATTTAGTGACGGCGCTAATCTTGCTAACGTACACTCTGACTCCGTCTTACTGCTGCTATAGAAATGATCAGAAAGAGAATGTTCAGAGCTGCTGTTTGGGGAAAGGAACCCAGCTTTAACTCCCGGGGATCGTCCTGCTCCGTCTCGTGTGGACTTCAGCTCTCAAGGTTAGCAGTGGCTAAACACACTCGGACACTTCAAAGGCCCCCGTATGTGTGTGTTAGTTCTGCTCGGTGAAGTCTGCGCTGATGCGCTTCGACATGCCATTACAGCTCATGAGGATTAGAGTTACTTCGTGTCCGATGAATACCAAGTGAGTTCATGAAGTCAAACACGTCACACGGGCTGTACGTACGGATATGTGACGTGCTTGGGGCACCAAGCCAATCCTGCCAGGTAACCAGCGAATATAATCCCTAGCAAAGAAAAAAGGAGATGTTGTGCATTTCTGGGAAGCAAACATCTCAATCAGAGAGCTGAAGTTAACACTGTTCTAGTCATTTTTATGGAGATAAGCTGAAGAAATGTATTTATTGGCTCAGACGACGTTTTCTTCTTCTAATTTTCCTCCCATCTCGACTTTCCGGACACGTCAAAACTGTTCAACTGCAATTGAACTCAGTAATTATCTCTAGTTTGATCTGCGTTTGAGAAAATCTGTTCGACATTTTGTCGTGCTTTTGGATTTTCAGGTCCTCCTGACGGGCGTGGCCCCATTGGCTAATGATACATTTTACTAATTCGGAAAAGAACCACATTATTCCGTGCACGTCTCAGCCTGTTCAGCGCTACAACCAGGAGAAGGGTTCTTTCTTTATGGAGCACGAACATGCAAACGTGAACAAGTAAACGCGGCGAATTCCTTCCTGAATGTAAAACCCGTGTGCGTGTGAACGTAGCGCGTCGGGGGGGTTACAGCACCCAGCTTGAGAGCAGAGATTCATCCAGCCGCCAGCTCACTTTCTGAAATAGTGATGCGATACCCAGAATTTTTATTTTCACAGTTATGATGTCGTTACAATTGTAGTCTACAAAGCACTAAAACTGGGTTTTTATGCTTTAACTGCAGAAAAGGTGAGTAGATAAGTACTTTTGGGGGAAAAAAAAATAAAAAATAAAGCTTACCTATAAAAATGAGCAGCCGTGTAACCTTCAGTAGGAGCATTTCCAATCGGCACGTAAAAGACTGAACGGCTTCCACAGACTCAACATTCTCTGAACTTTCTAGAACGGCGATGTCCGAAAAACGTTTGACTTGTTTTCACCTTCACGTTGTAGGATGCCGTTCATTTTCTGGAAGCTGTGTGTGAGTGTGTGTGAGTGTGTGTGTGAGTGTGTGAGTGTGTGTGTGTATGTGTGAATGTGTGTGTGTGTGTGTGAGTGTGTGTGAGTGTGTGTGTGTGTGTGTGTGTGTGTGTGTGTCCACTTTCTTAAAATTGCCATGTCAAAAAGGTCAGTGTCAAATGGTCGAGTGTGTATTAATCTAACACTCTAATCACTTAGATGCCTCTGTGTGTGTGTGTGTGTGTGTGTGTGTGTGTGTGTGCGTGTGCGTGTGCGTGCGTGCGTGAGAGAGTTACCTTGGTTTATTTTTAGCCATCACGTCTCCTCGCCTGTCGAAGGTGTATTTTATCAGGCTCTCCGGCACTCGAGTTTTTCAGCGGTGAGGAATCTCAGGCTTTACTCATTATTTCCACATCGACATCAATCAGGAGTTTTTTCCTCCCGCTTCCGTTCCTGTAATGACGCGGACGACGCTGCCAGCTGGGATGCCCAGCTCCGAAAGCGTCCAGGCCAAAGCTGTTTACTTATTTGTTTGTTTGTTTGTTTGTTAAAAGACAAGTCCATGCCCGCCTCATGAAGATAAAAATAATATACCTGCAATTATTATATGCCCTTACATACTTTATTATTTTTATTTTTTTATTTTTCTCGATTAGTGCATTTTCTTTCCTGCAAAAATATTGTTTCCAAAATTATTGGCACCCCACAAGTAATATTTGCCGTAAACAAAAAACACTAAAGACTCTAAAGACTTTTGGGAACCCTTTATATACGTTCTATACGTTTCTGTTTTGATTTGGACGCGTATTTATTAGAGATCAGATACAAGCACAATCAGATATCAGAAGAAACACTCTGATCTGAACCTGTAACGAGCTTGGAATTCAATTTAGAAAAGATCTTTTTGTTTAATGAATGTTCGCTTATAAAGAGACTTTTTGTTAGACTTAAACCTTTCATTTTATTAGATTTATTGGAGTTCCAGAGGAACAGATCTTTTGTGAAGTCTTGCATACTTTAGCATGTTTTCGCTGTATTTTTAAGTGCCTCGTTTAAAATAAATAAATAAATAAAATAAATAAAAAAGAGAGTAGATTAAAATAAAATCGGATGTGTTTGTGTATCAGCTGCTATCTGTAAGATTTCCCATCACGCAGCTGCTCCAAACACGTAAAACCATTTTATTGTCCTGAGTTCTTCTCATGATGAGGAGATGAGATGGAGACGGACCTGCTCTTCGCGTGTAACATCACGAACTCTTACTGTTCCTGGCAACGCTACAGTGTACGGATTAGGGAGATTAGGAGCGATTTAAAACTGAAACGTTTTCCACAACATCGCAGTTACTTGAACTATTCTTGCCCCATCTGACTTTATTATTATTATTATTATTATTATTATTATTATTTAAAGAAAGTTCAGTTTAAGTTTTCGTAGCCCTTAACCTGATGCTAACTTTAACGCTAAGACTTAAAGCTTAAGGCAAAACATCCGATTTGAGCCACGTAATGTGAACGCAGCCTAACTGATGTGACTCCCAAGATGGCGTGTCTGAAGCATCAGGCTTTTCTTATTGGCCTGTTAGGTGTGACGTCACCTCTATCGCCAAATACAAACTTCCAAATCGTCATGGCGATTCCTTTAGCACGGACTGAATCATTGGCAACGTGAACATACTTGCCGGATCTGGAACACTGGAATATTTCGGTCCTCTATTCGCTAAATGGAGCAATATGAAGCATCGTAGCTTGTAGAAACTCATCGTATCTAATAAGCAGCTAAACGTACGTTACGATTCTGGATTTCCGTCACGCTTGCTTTCTGGACCTTCAGCTTGTTAGTGCAGGACTGAGCTTACACAGAGTGATCATTTTGCTCAGACGTAGCTTACTGTGAATAAACTTTAGCTTTCAGTCCCCTCATACAACATCATTTTATCGCTTCCAGTTTTGCGTCTGTGTTTAAAAGCGCTTCACGCGTTATCAAACATCAGAAAAAGAACGATTGTCCGCTTGAATAATGGCCCACTCAAAAATCAGATCAGACGCCACAAATCAGGCGTGTCTGCGCTCGCAGTGATGAATGTGCGCGACGTTATCAGACCGAACGTTTTAAAAGGTGGCGATGTCTGCGCTGTGACAGACGGCAAGGCGAAATCCTGAGCCATGTAGACGTTTAGAAAGACTCCAGCCCTATTTGAAGAACATTTCTGTAAAAGATAGGATTTAAAAGCAGTTGTTGTTTGTTTTGATCCTTTCCTTATTCCCGGTTTGGAGGAAGCTCGGCGGGAGGACACGCCCGACTCACTTTTAAATCAAGACGCTTTTCATTTCTCATAGCCGATGTTTTTATCCGACGC
Organism: Notoglanidium maculatum; assembly: GCA_030068355.1. Classification (NCBI taxonomy): domain Eukaryota; kingdom Metazoa; phylum Chordata; class Actinopteri; order Siluriformes; family Auchenoglanididae; genus Notoglanidium; species Notoglanidium maculatum. Next base: position 5,063 of record JAQQZX010098298.1, on the reverse strand, counting down.
TCTCATTAATCTTTGAATATTTTATCCGGTTTTTATTCTATTCGTTTTCCTGCTTTAGACATGGCAAGATAAATTTTCTTGTCCAATCTAAATACCGTAACCTTAAAATCAAATCAATATCCAGCTTAGATATTTTTTTTCTTTAAAAATTCAGCTTTTAAATTACTTTAAAAGAAAATCCAAAGTTAAAACCACAGCTTTTTGCAGTTAAATTTGCAAGGTAAATATAATAAATATAATAAACATAATCAAGTTAATCCTAACAACACCAAACGTAAAGTCATGAATGTTACAGCTTTCTAGATTCTAAAACAGAACAACAATTTCCAGATCCACTTACAGTCTTTTCTTATTTTTTTTCAGCGTCATCTCTACAATTTTAACTTTAATGTGATTTGTATTTTATTTATTAGCCTTTTAACAGTCATTCATCCTGGGCAGCAGGTTGGTCAGCGAAAGGTTATTTATTTATTTATTATTATTATTATTATTATTATTATTATTATTTCTTTTTCTTTAGTAACAAATTCGACTTGCCGTGACGTGGCTTTTTTTTTTTTTTTTTTAAACCATATTTAGTCTTTTATTGTAATGAAGGTACCCATGACACAACCATAAACAAACAAACAAACAAACAAATAAATGTAATGCATAATAAAATAATAATAATTAAAAAAAAACCATAATGGATAAATTAATTACGAAATCAAAATCTTAAAACTTTTTCATAATTAAACTGAACCAATTATACATGATTGTTTATTTAACGACGTACCACCGTTCCACCAACAGGAGAGCAAGCGGAACTCTCCTCTGCACATTTTAAGCCAAAATAAACCCATAAATAAAGAAATAAATTGTCATCAGATCCCAGCCCGAAAAGTTGAAAACTTTTAATTATGTGAAAAATAATAAGTCATTTCTTTTTGGCTTTCTTTTTCGGTTGGTGAAACTTGGCTTCCTTCCTTCAGGCAATTATGAATTAAAAGCCAGTATGCTGGACCCGAAGCCCGACGTCCAGGACGCCCGCGCCGGTCCAATCTCCACCTCAGCGTTCTGCTATTCATGCTATTCTCTGTGTCACGCTATTCCTTCATTCATGCCGCAGATAACGTTTTCTAGCGGCTCGTCTTTATTCCGAAATTTACATTTCTCAAGTCGAAAAATAAATCAGCGAAGACGCAGGAGCAACGCCGAGCCTCAGCAGGTCTCCGAGCTTCGGCTCCTGTCCTTATAAGCATCTGAACTGATCGTATCATCACTTTGTCTCGTACTGACTGCTACGTCTGACCAGCTCCATATATGCTCATATTCGTGCTGTTTATTCTGCGCTGCAACTCCACTTTCACAGATACAAGATCGCTAGGTTATTAAAGTGCATAACTCGTCTACGTAAAGCTCGCCAAAGCCTTGTCGTACGCTCACGATCTGGCGCCAATAACTTTCATAAACCGCTGGGAAATTTATGCTGAGGCGTATCCCATAATGCTTTTTGGCAGAATCTGAGGGATCCAGCAAGCGCTGCGAATGTGTTTTGATTACCATGACCATCTCGTTCTCAGGTCTGAAAGTGTGTGTGTGTGTGCGCGCGCGCGCGTGTGTGGGATGTGTGTCATTGGAACGAAATGATAGCAGGCGCGTCCTGTCTTCTATATTTGTTCCACATTAGGACGAAAGTGTGAACTGGTTTTATTTTCATCCTATATACCAAAAAAATATACGATTTTAACCCACTCACTAACAGACAACCCAGAAAACCAAATCACTCTGTAGCATAGACGAAAAGCAAACCAACACAGGCGAACCCTGTAAAACATGGTAGCTAGCGTAATGTAATAAAGTACGGCGAGCTAGTTAGCTAGGCAAGCAAATGAGGTAAACGTACACACTAGCTTTGGAACACTGACACAGACACATACGTTCTTGTTTAAGGGATGTATCGATTGTAGGAGTTACCCTTTACTAATAAATTTTTTTTCGATTGGTTTAAAACAAGACAATCTGTGTTTCGTCACTGTCTGTGCATCCTGGTCTGTTGGAGGGGCGGCATTACTTCCTCTCCCCCGAACTGGGAAGGGAAAAAAAAATCAGCAATTTCGCAGCTATAGGAAGTGTATTTGTCTCTGTTTTTTCGAAAACGTATTCTTGAATATAGATTTCCGGACATGTTTCCGGTTGTAGTCGGGTATCAAGTCGGGTTTGTGCGATTTAAGCGATTGCTTTGTAAATCACAGAGATGGGCGTGTCTTCATGATGTCACAACCAAACTCCACGTCTGCTTCATAAACCTCGTTGTAACTGTTAGGACATGGAAAACGGATTGATTTGTACTTGATTATAAATGTTTGCTGTAGTGGGCGTGGCCACACGAGTTCAGCTTGAGCGTTAGTAGGTCACATGACCATAACATACCGTATATGCTGGGTGCTTAATAACGTACCCGAAACCCTGGAAAGCATAAAGATGAATTCATAACTCCTTATAAACAAGGTTTGTATTTATTGAACCAGGTTTCATTTTGGTTTCAGCGAGAGCACGTAGAGAAGAGCGTGTGCTTCCCGGAGTGTCGTTGTTCTAAAGAAGCGTGCGGAACCTCTGAGACTAACTGCATTACTCAAACCAATCCAGTCTGAATAGGGCTTATTCAGTCGCCTAGGAAAATGTCTATTAGGTTTTTTTTTTTTTTTTACATTTTTTTCACCAGTTCATCTGAGCTTTGCTGGATATCTTGGTGGCCTAACCTGCTTGTGTATGCTGTAAGAGTGTGTTCACTTTTTTCTTTGCACGTGTCATCTTTCTGTCTCATCTTCACTCATCTTTCATGATTCTCCACATAGTTCATCGGTCCTGCCTCAAAACGACACGTCCCCGTCGATTCATCACGCGCACTCGCCATGCCGTAGCCGTATCAATCCCTGCTCTCCTGCAGAATGGAAAGAAAAAAGAGACAGAGCAGGAATGAGACAAAGTGTGCGCGCGTGTGTGTGTGTGTGTGTGTGTGTGTGTGTGTGTGTACGTGCGTGAAATATGATATAAATCCAATATCAGTGTGTGACTCAACCTGAGAGAGCCAAGTAGCAGATTTACATTCGTGGTTTCTTTTGAAGCAGTTGAATTCATCATATGTGTCTGCGCCTGTGTGTGTGTGTGTGTGTGCGTGTGTGTGTGTGTGTGAGAGAGAAACAGTACGAGTCTCGACCTCATACTATGAAACTACGTGCTGAAAATGGTGCATGTTTATTTGCATCCCAATTAGTGGTGAAAACGAATACTTCACAGGTTTGTGTTGCATGGCTAATGTGTATTTCCTGCTTCTAACGGTTACTACGGCAGCGTTAACCACGTCAGCGGACGTGGCAAACGATACGTTCCGGAATATATCTTTTGACTTAAAATACGAAAGCTCATCAGACGACGGCGATTTCACAGGAAGCACCTTTAATGTCCAAAGCAATGTGAGCTAGTGGGTGTGGCTTCCCGTTCCTATGTGTGGGGCAAAAATAAATGGCTATACATTTGTCTATATTGCGTATAAAATGTTTACAGACATGCTGTATAAAAGCAGTATCACACTCGAGGCTGTGCTGTTGTACTGAATATCAGCACCGCTGTGATTACTTTCATACCGTGATATTAGCTTCAACATATCACTTCAAGTTATGAAATTATCCATATTGTGATGTCCATGTTGCCCAGCCCTAAAGAAATCACTCACACCTCACGTTCTTATTATTAATATGGCTTTACTAGAACCAAACACAGGTGAGATTTATTTTCGTGATCCATCAGATCATCCAAACACTTATTCTGGCCATTCTATAGCATCGACGTGTTCAGAAACCCTCGACTGGCTGTTTAATACACTGGGCACTTGGAAATCTGCACGGTTCCGAAAATGAGCATATTTAATTATCACCAACATGGCATCCTTCCCGTGTTACTCAGTATAAATAAGCGAATTAAAATAACATGAACCCTAAAATTGCAAGTGAAAGCCTATAAAACTCAGACTTGCCATGCAGATTATATTAATGATCACGCATCATCACGTTATCTAGCAAGTCATGTGTTTTCTTTTTTTTTAGGTAATTCATATAAACGGTGATTATTTTCTGTCTGATAGCAGGAAGACCTTTATGTAATCTTGAAAAATGTCACATTTTAATTTCCCTCGTGCTGCTCTTCTGCCCTCACTGAAAGCCGTATCTATTACACAGAGCATCACTATCAGTGTGCTGAAGCTGCTCATGTCCTCAACGCCACACTCATTCTCATAGAATTCTATAAAACAGCTTCTGACTTTCCTAAATCTCTCGCCATATATCTCTATATCTCTAAATAAGTGATCTGATTATATCTGAACTGACGTTTTAGTATATTATAGCAGGGAAATGTTGCTCTGATCGCTCCGAAGCTGTTTTTCTCAACTGTAAATGGAGCGTCAAAGCTCTTCTCTGGAGGTGGGATGGAAATAAACTTCACTGTTACAGGAAAAGAATCAACGACAAGGTGATGTCTCGGGGCGAAGTGGAGTTACGGTTCCCACCGTTCTTTTCCAACACCAGCACACGTTTTATTCCTCTTATATCACATTCCATCGTGTAACTGGTTAAGTGTTATGCCATTTTACTATCTGTTTATAGTTACATTTAATGCTGTGGGACGTTGGCAAAACATGTCCTGTTACTACTCACGTTATACTATTTATATAGCACGGCGCTGCTGAATCCTTTATTCTGATTGGTCAGAAGGTGTTGATTCATTTCCTGGAACAGCAGCTCTGACAGCAGTGCAGCTCCAAGAAGGTTTGGCTACACTTGACATGACATACAGCAATCACGCTAGCCACCTATCCATACTACAATCACGCTAGCTACCTATCCATACTACAATCCTGCTAGCTACCTATCCATACTACAATCCCGCTAGCTACCTATCCATACTACAACCACGCTAGCTACCTATCCATACTACAATCCTGCTAGCTACCTATCCATACTACAATCCTGCTAGCTACCTATCCATACTACAATCCCGCTAGCTACCTATCCATACTACAATCC
>JAQQZX010098247.1:0-11125 GCA_030068355.1 Notoglanidium maculatum | reverse complement strand
CCCGAAGATGCTGGGATTGGCTCCAGCTTCCCCGCGACCCAGACGGATAAAGCGCTATAGATAATGAATGGATGGATAGTCGTGCTGATTTTCTAACTACTTTCAGCAAAACTGAAGAATCTATTCTTGTCTATGAAATTATGACTTGTTGAAGTTTCAACACATTTTACACGCCGGACAACGAATCACGCGTCTAAACAAGGAACCCACACATCCACAGTATAACGTGATAGAATCGCGGCTGCGGCGAAGCCACCTGGTTTCCCTTCCCACCCGAACATTCTCGCAGACTGAGGTGTGAAGTGGTGTGAAGATATGTTGCCTACCTTGAGGGTGACCAGAGGAATCCAAACCAGCACCTCAAACATCTCGCTAACGAGCAGCGCAGCCTTCACGAGAGCTCGGAAGCTGACAGGTTAGCTGATTAGGTACTGGCATGATGAAAATAGCCCGTATGTGTTAGCTTAGCTTTGCTAACATTACAAAGTGGTGCGTTGTGGCGTTCCTGAGAGTGTGGATGCGGCGATCACCAAAACACATCGGCCTCACTATAACGTTAAAGGAATACCTGCTCGCTTCTGAAATACCTGTATAATAGTACAATACCTGTTATATTATACTTTTACTTAAGATTTCAAGGGAAAACGTTACCTAGGGTTAAACGCCGCTGCCTGCAAGCTGCAATCACCGCTAAAATGTCGTGGGAAATTTTTTTTCTATACCGTCATAAATATCATTGGCGCAAATTTCCTTAAAATATCATGATATCGTTTTGAAGCATCACTTTTACCCTAAATTCATATCAGTATTAAACATTGTGATGCTAAAGTCGTATCGAAGTCAAAATTGCAGTACGGTACCAACCCTACGTTGGATATTAATTAAGGGGGCGGAGTTTTGATCATTTCTTACGCCGTTGTTCATATTAACTCGCTTCCACTTGATGAGAACGTCGCATGAAATCAGGATTCAGAATGTATTTTATGGCAAAAACAATACGACATTTCAGTATATTGGCGAGTTACTGAGCATGTTATGAATGCCAAGTCCTTTTTTTCGCCTGTAATGTTTGCGTTATTTTGTATTCCGGTAAAGTTTTGAGGATTTCTACATTGTGAAGACAGTATTCCCTCAGAGCAGAGCAGAGCAGTGTCCCTCCTGTCAAAATCTGGTGTGTGTGTGTGTGTGTGTGTGTGTGTGTGTGTGTGTGTGTGTGTGTGTGTGTGTGGCTGGAGGATAAATGTATAATCGGCCACTTTTCTTTCCCCTGATAAACACTTGAAAGTGCCATAAAATTTCTCCCTCCAGTCAGTGCAGTGTTTATAGCTGCAGCAACACGTCACACAGTGACATTCAGTTTGACTTGTTTTTCTAAAATCTGTGTGTGTGTGTGTGTGTGTGTGTGTGTGTGCGCGCGCACGTGTGCAGCTTTGGAAACAGCACATACTCCTCCCTATATACCGTCTCAGATGCTAGATTTTTTGGACGATGGCACTGCAGGACGTACCCTCAAGCTTGAAAAGATGTACTCAAAATTCCACATGCGCTCTTGGAGCTGAGATAAAAAGACTCGCACAAACACACACACACACACACACACACACACACACATCTAATATACACACATTTTGGGCCCAAAATGTTTTTTTTTTTGCGTAAACAAGCTTTTGATGTTAACAGCGTGCTCGTCACTGGATCATGCTCACATCACTCCATATGCATAGACATATACACATCCGTTTGTCTCGATAATGTCTCACGATCGTCTCAGTTTAGCTTGTGGAATATTCATGCCGTGGGTTTGAAGCGTCTGTGACCCATGTGTGCTTTTTGAGCGGAGAACGTTAAAAAAAGAAATAAATAAAGGGGGGGAAGGCAGCACCAAGGGATCCAGCCTTACACACTCAATTACTATCTCATTAGGGACGAACACTGCGCCGCTTTGAACTGCCATATGGAGGAGAAAGCGAGGCAGAGAAAGCAGATGTTCCATCCTTCACCTGCTTTACTCGCTGTCTTTATACACACACACACGCGCGCGCGTGCGCACGTGGCGTGTGATCGGTTAGGGTTTAATCGTTCTTTTTCACTGCTCGCTACTTAACATGAGAATAAAAACCTCGCACTCCTGTGACTTTTCAGCCGCTTCCGTGCATTTCCAATAACGACTAGCTCTCTGGGTTTCCAATAACGAATCCCTGGATAGTGGTTTCAGCATTGGAAAGCTTGTGTACATACTCCTAATATAAATAACTCATATATTAATGGAGTGTCAAAAGCTGTTCTCTGGAAACGAAAAGGCTCAGAGGCGCCCCGTCGTAGGGAAGGAATCAACAGCGAGGTGGTGTTTTGTGTCTCGGTGTAAATCCGAGTCACGTCACCAGCCTGACGTTGACTCTTTTCCAACCCCAGCACGTCCCGAGGTGTTTTATTCCTCTTAGAACACAACAGTTTGTAAGTTTCTAGTTAGATTTAACGTCGTGGGATGTCCGCAAAACAAGTCCCGTTATTACTGTCTACACATCACAGTGCTGCTGAATTCTCCGTGCTGATTGGTCAGAAGGTGTTGATTCCTTCCCTAGACCAGGTTACATCAGTGTGCTCGGTTTATATAGTAACCGTTTACGCATCATTTAAGAAAAGAAGCCTTGTAAACGTTTATGGTAAGCATAAGCTACGACTGAGGCACAACGCTCAAGAACACACAGAGGAGCGTGGTAACGAAGCATCGGCTGTTATACAATATACAATGTAGAACACAATGCACATACGCAATATATCGCTTGAAGGTAAAATGGTTCGTACAGAATTCGTTTATACGTCTCCGGGAGTCATCTCACGTCAGAAACACGTTTCGTTTTCCAATCGGAGCTGAAGTGTCGGCAAGGGGAAGCCGACGCGGTGCTGCAGCTGCCGCAGGATTAGCTCAGAGTCTAACGGCAGAGACTGAGGCGAGGTTTTATACATTTTATATTGAAAGCGCCGTTGTTATTCAAATGCCTCCATCCTGGCAGTCGTAACGTGAATGAGGGAATTCTGTTTTTAATGTCTATTCAACCGCAACCTCATCCATCAAAGCTGCTTACATTATCATGCTCCTAGCAGAGCGGAGTCGTCTCGAGGAAAACGGAAAAAGCACACACACACACACACACACACACACACACACACACACACACACACACACAAGCAGGACGCTCTGTACAAACCGCTGGTCACTACAGTGCAGCAGCTACTGAATAATGCATCGTTACAGCAAAAAAAGTGGTGCCTCGGATAGCGTCGAGTCCTGTAACGAACAACAAAGACTGTTTGTCTTTAAAGATTAAACATAAAGGTGAATGAAGTGCAAGGAGTCATGTGACGTGAGCGATGTGATCACGTGATGCGCGGTGGCCGCAGGGAGGCGTAGCCCTGCGCCGTATTGGACGCATCCATGACACATAGCTACTGTGAGAAATCACCATTAATTACAGCTATAAATGGATAAAAATGATAACGTTCTTTAATAAACAAGAAACGTACTCAAATGAAACACTTCACGCGGTGCCGTTATAGGAGCATAACCGCAGGAACTCGGCTCCATCCCACCGCCCTGTCACTGATTATTTTCCTGTAACAGCACCTCGTGGCGTGTTTTATCCCCCAGGTAGCGCTCATGTTCGGGCGTGTCCAGATTATTCATTTTTATTTCTAGATTAATTATGTAAAGAGGCAGCTGGTTGGGAAATCGGGTGTCTGTGCTCGCAGTGGTTTTATGTGTGTAGAGTCAATAGACATTAAGAAAACGTATTTCCAGATGGGGAGGATAGAGTGAGGTTCGGGAACGCCGACAGACGTAAATCGGTGAGAAAAGAAGAATAAAATATATACCGTATGACGTGAAAAAGAGACAGCTAAGAGCTTACACAGCAGAGGAAAGACTAATGCGGTGTGTGTGTGTATTACCATTCCTTGAGAGATATTCACTCCCTTTCTCCTAGTTATATATATATATATATATATAAAGTTGTTTCTTGGATGGAGATACAGATTCGTCGCATCCGAACTCGAGTCCCAGGTAAAACCGATCAGCCCTCTCAGTTGGAAAGCTCTCCCGCTTCCGGACAACAGCTGGAGATAACCTTGAGAGTGTTTCTCTGAGATATCAGCTCTCTGGGGACTGAAGCGGAATTGGAAAAACACCCTTTTTAAGTGAAAAACACAGTTCGAGCAGTTATCATTGCAGATTGACCCGTCTCGAGCTCCGCCTCCGCTCGGTTACTGTTGCTATCCGGATCGAGCCTCAGAGAAAGCGTAAGCTGGACTTATTGAGATAAACAACTTTCCCAGAGCGTAATAGAAATCATTTTAGTATGTCAGGTTCAGGTAGGAAACGACAGCTGGTGACTTGCAGGATAACCTTCAGCAGTGCAGCTGGAACTTGGCAATGATTTGCATTATATTTGTACTAATAGTCTAAACTAAGTGGCTCTGCTTATGGTTTGTGGTTATCTGATGGCGAGTTCTACCACAGAGACATGTTTGAATTTGTTTTCAGCTTTTGGAAACAGGTCTTTATTTTGCCCAGGTATCCGCTGGTGGTATTTACTGAGTGCCGCATGAAAGCCGGTGCACCTGCGGAGAACCTGACCAAGAGAAAGGCGGGTAGCAACTGTTGCTACGCAGTGTTTTGTGGGCTAATAAAAGGAGGCACGGGTCAGGATTAATTAGAATATCCACACGCCAAGTATCTGACGTTGTACAGAGAGTTACAAAGGCTTCAGCTTTATTTGTACACAATCCAACAAACTCACCCCAAAATTGTAATATATTTCCAGAAATTCACACAAGACAATCTCGCCATCTATTTTTTATTTTTTTTATTTTTTATTTTTTAAGATTAAGACGTTCCATCCAGGGAGAGCTATAGTAATAGACAGTGCAGGTTTTTTTTAAGTAAATGTTTAATAGTACATCACTTGATCAGAGGTTGCATTATAGTCCATCCTTATCAGTCACCCTAACAGATGGGGATGAAAAAATTCTGTCATAATCTGTTTTTATTATTTTGTGAACTTGCCAATTGATCAGTTTGCACTTCCGTGTTTTTATGAATAAACTTCAAAAATGTCGGGTGAGATCGTGAACAAATTGAATAGATTCAGCCCAAAAAATGCACCTAAATGCACAAAAAATTTGAGCAAACATTCTTGCTTGAATAAAAGGTAGCACACACGTCTGTAGGAGGCGTTACAAAGAATGTGACTGTTCGTAAGCCAGTGCCCACGCCCACGCCCATGCATGCTTACAACCAGGGGCTACATCCACTCCATTTGAATGGACAGATCAAACCCCCGTTGCTTGATGGATTGTTTTTTTTTTTGACAAACTCTGTGTGCAGGACCCTCTCCCGCTCCTGGTCTTGCTCCCGCTCCTGGTCTTGCTCCCGCTCCCGCTCCTGGTCTTGCTCCCACTCCCGCTCCTGGTCTTGCTCCCACTCCCGCTCCCGCTCCTGGTCTTGCTCCCGCTCCGGCTCCTGGTCTTGCTCCCACTCCTGGTCTTGCTCCCTCTCCCGCTCCTGCTACAGAGCACGCATGCCAAGCTGTTTCTCCTCCAGATAATCTTTTCATTGGTGTTGTGTTCATTAGCAACTGCACTAGGCAGTCAATTGAATCTAGCTAGCTAGCCACGTGTGACAAATGTAGGTACTGGTGCTAAATGAGTGTATGCAGAGGGATCTTAGCCAGTAAAAGCACCTAGATTTTGTAAAAACCTGTAAAAATGACGAGTGACCTTCAGAATTTTCCGTCGGTGCTTTTAAAATGTGCTAAAGTACAGGAAATTCCCCGTTACAACACCTTACTTATTACTAGTGTATTACTTATTAATAACATACTATTACTTATTACTAGTGTACTATTCCTTATTTATTACTAGTGTACTATTCCTTATTTATTACTAGTGTACTTATACTGTACTAGTGAACTATTACTTATTACTAGTGTACTAGTGTACTATTGCCTACTTATTACTAGCATACTATTACTAGTTTATTACTAGTGTACTATTGTTTATTGCTAGCATACTATTACTTATTACTAATAGACTGTCACTTATTGCTAGTGTACTATTGTTTATTTGTTACTAGCATACTATTCCTTATTTATTACTAGTGTACTATGGTATTATTGCCTAATTATTACTAGTGTACTATTACTTATTTGTTACTGGTGAACTATTAAATATGTATTACTAATGTACCATTACTTATTACTACTGTACTATTATCTATTTATTTCTAATGGTCTATTCCGTGTTTATTACTAATCGACTATTACTTATTACTAGTGGACTATTACCTACTACTAGTGTACAATTACATATTTATTACTAGTGGACCATTACTTCTTACTCGTGTACTATTACTACTTACTAGGGTACTATGAATTATTTATTACTAGTTTATTATAATTTATTTATTACCAGCATTCTATTACTTATTTTAACCCACATTGGGATTTAACAATAAGGGAGACTTTCCGCGGTCTCTTGGTGGGCCGGCCCATCAGCCATACCCCTTATATTTACACAGTGAACTCTGATATCATCACTAGGAAACCACTTGCTTTAAAATATAAACAAGGATTGGATTAACTAGCTCCTACATCAACTAAGTGACTACAATCAGGTGGTCAGTCAGCGACCGAGCCGGCCGGCCGCCCTCTCGTAGGCTACTTTTAATGTCTAGGTTTCGGCGAGTGCACGTATGGCTACTCGGTGAGTGAGTGAGTGAGATTCAAGGCTTTTTGCCATTACCATACATCACCACCATAAAGCTCTGATTGCTCCAGTGCCAACAGGCCTAACACCAGCAGCAGTAAATAACAGGCTACAATACAATAGCCTGTATTAGCTTATACTTTAGCACAGAGAAATGTGCTGTAAAAGTCAACAAAGCAAACCCTCATTTAGCATCATCATCATAAGAACAGTTAGGCATGAAGATACAACAATATGCAACCACAATACCAATCTGCTACAATAAACAAAAAGGCAGATCAGACAATAAAACGAAACAGTATTTTTACCAGTTTGAAGTTCATTCTGCACCTAGCACTAACATTAGCATTAGCTCTGTGATCGTTCTGCTCTCGGCAAAGTCTTCACAGCTCATGTTCTAATTTAAAAAGCCTGAACGACGTTCCGTTGTTTTCTTTTGCTCATTTCTGAGCTGCTTATTTGCCTGCTAACACACAAGATAAGCTTAAACCCGATCCTGAGACCGATCAGCCCGGTTACGACAGATTTGAATTATCACCTAATCATCGACTGGTCCGAAAGTTTGAAAAATATCTGAGGTTCACGGAAGAAAAGGGAGAAAATATGGTAGAAACCATAATTTTCACAGGGAGAAAATATGGGAGAAACCCGGAAAAATTGGCAGGTTGACAGGTGCATACTGGTGTACTATTACTTATTTATTACTAGTGTACTATTACTTACTTTTAGTGTACTGTTACTTATTACTAGAGGGCTATTTCTTATTTATTACTAGTATACTGTTGCTTACTTATAGAGTATTAGAACTTATTCATCACTTCTTTTTAATAAAGAAACGATGGATTCTTTTTTATTACTCAGTAATTAATCAGTAATCAGTAGTTAATCAGTAGTGTACTAGTATTACTCATTTATCACTAATTTAGTATTATTTATTACCAGGCTACCAGTGCTCATTTATCACAAGTGTAGTGCTAATTATTTATTACTAGTGCACTATTGCTTATTCTTTGCTTAGCACTAATGTAGTATTCTATCTATTTATCAGTAGCGTAGCATTATTTATTACTAGTGCGTCATACTTATTTATCATTTTGTTTATTTATCGCTAGTGAACAGTAATATTGCTCATTTATTACTAGTGTAGTATTGTTTGCTTAGCATTAGTGTAATATTATTTTATCACTCATTTCTAGTGAATTTAATTGTATTCTTTTTTTTTGGTTCGATTGAACTTGCGTCATCCCTTTGTTTTGAACTTTGTTGACACTCTTCATCCGACCAAGGACAATCGTGACATGTCAGTGTGTCCTCTATAAAATACAGTTTTTCTTCCTCCACCATCATTACAGTGACGCTGTTACGGACCCGTGAGAGCGCATCCCCTCGTCTAATCCACTGTCAGACCCGTATTGACATCACCTCTCCACATTAGAACAGAAAATCACAGCCTTTTACTCTGGACGCTTGCTGCGACCGAAATGCCAATATCTCTCGGCTCTGAAATGTTTTGCATAATGGCGTGTCCGGGGTCGTCCTCCCTCGCAATCATGACGGTGACCTATCAGCACCTGCCATTATACTCGACACCATTCTCTCTTTCACCGCGGCTCCTAGCGTAGGCCGCGCTAATGTCTCGGCTTTCCAGATAAAGGCTGAATGAGTGTTATTAAACTGCCGCCATTAGAATAATATTAAACTTCTCTTTATAGCTCATGTTCTCTAGTACAACACAGCTGTGAGAGGACACAAAGGCGGTTTTTTTGTCCCGTATCGTGCTTGGTTTTTATCTGGCCCAGTGATTTGTCAGTGTTATTGAAGCCCGTGTACGTCTGAATGAAAACGCATTAGCATATGAGGCTGGATTTGTACCAAACAGTACGATAAGTATGATATAAAAGACAGTATGATAACAGTGTAACTCGAAATTTGTAATATCTGCTTTGCGTTTTCTTCTAACGTCAATAATAGCATCGCGTTTAGCCTTCAGCAGTTCACCAGAACGATCAGGCGTGCTTTTTCATCTAAAATAATATTAGCATGATTGCGCTATACTGGTGTGACCCATTTATAGTTGTTATCAACAAGCTGTTCTTTTTAATCATGACAGTCAAGTCTGAACTCAACGGGCTCGTGTTGATTTGAACCCCCAGGCGAGTTAGTTTCAGTTTTATATCATTTAAACATTTCAGTCTTTTCCTGATTTTCTCTTTGCGTACCAGAAGACTATGTACGTGAACTTCCCTGTTCCCAGCTTTTCCCCCCGACAGTTTCAGCAGCGACCAGCGAAAGAAGGCCGACGTCTCAGGAGCGCTTTTTTTTTTTACTTCCTGTTCATTTTCTGCCCAGAGATTTTTGTTGAGACCATTAAAAGCTTCATGTTTTGTAATATTGTTCTTGCCCGGGAGTGTAGCTGTAGAAGAGGGTAGATAGCGCTCTCATCTGTCCTTTCATTTAGCACGTGCAGCAATACGAAAAGAGGACGCGGCTTCACGTGTGTTAAAGTTTTGAATGTCACGCTAGCTGTCACCTTCCCTGAGTGGTATTCCTGTATTTAGCTTCGTATTAGCATAACATACGCTGGGCTATTTGAAGTCGGTGTTTGCTTTGCAGGGAAAAGTGTGTGTGTCTGACGGAAACACGTTTGCGATGGAATGTGAACCGCAAACTTCAGTCCCAATAAAAATGCTTTCAGCAGCCATTTTCAGCAACGAATTGTTAACGCTTCAAAGCGAGATGATCTGAAGTCTCGACAACACAAAAAGGCAGCGTCGTTATCGGCTCTATTGATTTTACCCCACGCAGGCTTTTCATCCTGCTCTACACTGATCCATGGTTTTTTTTCTTCTTCTTCAAATACTCCACTGTAGAGAGTACTGCGTATCGCGCAATTATGGTGTCAGAGTCAGTAACGAATCACCGAAACAGCCTCTCGGAGGACAAGGAAGAGAATTATGTATGATGTAAAGCAAACTGCTGTAATTATTTAAAAAGCTTTTTCTTGTTGCACTGAAAACTGCAAATTATTGCAGGTCACGAAGACACGACACCCTGTCCTGCCTTTCAGTTAAAGAAACTTCAATATACGGGATCATTTTGGCTTCAGACCAGATTATTTGCCATAATAAATGTCTTAAAGTAGATTTTTTTTTTTAAACCAAGCACAACAGCACCCCCAGTGGCAGTACAAACATATTCAGAATAACAAGGCGAGGCTGGGCCTGATTTCGCTCTAGCCCCGACTGGAGCTTCATGCTGCCTGCCAGTGACAGACGCGTCAGCTGATTAGGTGACACGCCCCCTAGATTTCGACTCAGTTTGTGGTTTTTTTTTTTCAAATGATGTTCGATTTCAGTGACGTTTTCTTTGCTAATGGAGCTGGTGTGCTTTTTTTTTTTTAACAAAGCTCTAAGATGTCAATTTGTTCTAAATCAAGATGAGTGGCTGCAGCTCCGCAGAACGTCGCGTGGACATTAATCTCAGTTTGGAGACTTGTGTCAATCTGTTTCACGGGCTGATAGAGGAAGAGCACACACACACACACACACACACTTGGCAGTGCTTCGTCAGTAAGAACTGGCGGGGAATTGCTCTCCTTTGCTTATCGTCACTTTTATAACATCGTGTTGGTTTTATATGAGGCCGTGTTGGCCTGAAGGCAGCCGGAGAGAGTGTTTACACAGACGTATCGGCTTTTTTGGGTGAGTGCGTATTAAAATAGCGCCTTAAGGCATCCCAGTGATACTCTGTTCTAATCACTAAACTCTCAGACCAGCTATGAGAGAGTAAAGTGTAGAGACACAGTGATCGCAGTTTAAGCTTGTTACATCAGGTGATTTTCACGTTTCTTATAAAATGACTATAAAGCACCCTTTTACATTTGAACTCAGTTGGCTGATGTTTTTATACAAAAAGACTCAGTCGAGACGAGATACTGTGAAGCATTTGAGGGTACTAGAGCGGTGGTTTGGTGGTGCTGGGATTTAAACTCATCACCTTCTGATTGCGAAGCCTTAATCCACTAAAGCCGTTTATACCACTTATACCATAGCACCGTGACGTTCTCTGATTAGTCCGAGGGTGTTGATTAAATAAGGAATAAAACCCCTTTGGGGTCGTACTTGCAGCCTGACGCTGAGTGGAGCTACTGCGAACATCCCAGAGTTAATAAAATAATAATAAGTTTATATTTATACAGCGCTCTTCTCAAACACAGGAATGCTTTACAGAGTGAAGGTGGAGATGGAATGGAGGAGTTGATTGTTTCCTATAACCACGTTAACCCTTTCAAGTTCAAGTTCAAGTGGCTTTTATTGTCATTTCAGCGTATACATGTGGTACAGTGTACAGTGAAACGAGACAA
>JAQQZX010098237.1:0-10000 GCA_030068355.1 Notoglanidium maculatum | reverse complement strand
TTTGGTGATCAACATGAGCAGAAACAAGAGACTGAGAGAAGAGCTGTTAATTTACTGAAGAACAGTGTGCGTTTCCTTTTACTCATCCAAGGGACACCAACTGATCATTTTTAAACCAGCTGAACAAGTTTGTTTAATTTTGGCTAATATGTACCAGCTCGGTGTAATTTCGTAA
Source organism: Notoglanidium maculatum (assembly GCA_030068355.1). Lineage (NCBI taxonomy): Eukaryota > Metazoa > Chordata > Actinopteri > Siluriformes > Auchenoglanididae > Notoglanidium > Notoglanidium maculatum. Next base: position 9,825 of record JAQQZX010098237.1, on the reverse strand, counting down.
CCATGCATGCAGTTCATCTGTGGCCATCAGTGTGTACGCATGAACGTCTTCGCTCAGGTAACGGACCCAAAGCCGATTTGGCTTTCTCGGTTTTTTGTTTGTTTTTGGAAACCACTGGAAATGATACCAAACCTATAAATACTGCAGCAGTTTTACAATTGAATCAATGAATCACTTCCTTTCCCATCGCGTTCTGGCGGCTGCGTAATAAATCTGCACTGCGCTCCGAGAGGGAGAAGAGAGATGGGACCAAGAAGCAGGGATATAGCGAGAAATATACGACGGGTTATGTAATAGTCGCAAGTGAAACCCATCTCTGAAGGATTTTGTGTGCGAGTGTGTGCACTGTTCTCATTCTCCTGGAGACCTGTAGGAAAAGCAGCCTTTATAAATCGTCCACCGAAGGAGTTTATTCCGGGAAGAGTGAGATCAAGTCAAATTTGCACTGCCCGGAGAACTCTTTTGTATTTTTTTTTTTTGTGAGAAATCGTGCAATACCACTGTTCAGCTCTGAGGCAGCCACTGAATAAGAGAACATCATGGCGGTTCCGCTTAAATCCCACGTTCTGCTGAAGTTATGCGCGCTCTTTCGGGTTGTCGTGAATAAATGAGATTTATACGCTGCTGGTAGGCAGAATGCAAACAGGCTACATCAGAGACCTCATTTAGAGGTCTAATCACCTGCAAATCGTCTCCCCTGCACTCTCTGTGGACGCACCATCTTTCTTCTTTTCAGGTTCCCTTACTCCGTGTTAGACGATGAAAATGCATTATCAGAATGAATTGCGCCCAAACCTGATTTAATTTTTGTTTACAATGTCTCCGTGGCTCCGTGCTGCGTCTGTCCCGCTAACCGTTTTACGGCGAGTGAAGCTAAGCTCATCATATTCTTTTATTCAAGACAAAACTTTATAATCACTCAATTAAGGAAATTGCTTTGGAAACTGCAGAACCTAACAAAGAACGCGGCCGTATGGGCAGCGTTCATTAACACAGGGGCGTATTGGGTGCCCGCATGGCACCGCGTCACATGTTTACTGCTGTTATTCATGCATCTTTAGTAACTTTGTTATCTGGATCAGTGTCGCGGTGGTTTCAATTGCTCGTTTGTTTATATTTTGGGAAACCGAGCCGAATAAATTCACATGCCAGTTCCTCCAGGAGTCAGTAGGAGTGGGATTTTAAAGCTGTGTCCCGCTAATCCGCTGTAAATTAAACGGTGGCTTGGGCGGAAGTTTCTGGACACTGGCCCCGTTTACACTTAAAATGTATTGAAATGCTTCTTGGGCGATCTGATCACAAATGGACAGCGCTAGATACAAGTGTAAACGACATCCAAGACGCATTCAAAACGCATTCCCTCTAACCACTTACCGAGGTGGTCTGGGACGCATTTAACCACATGCCTTCCGCAGCGTAAACGCTGATGTGTCCGCAACGCGGGCGTAACAGGAAAATGCGTCATTAATGCTGGACGCAGTGGTTGTTTTGGTAACAGCGCGACACACTAGAAAAAACTGGAGAGAAGCGGCGTGGTTGGAGTGCAAGAAAATAATGAAGGGATGTTTTAATATAATTTTGTGCAGGGACCTTTGACCTTCTAGCAGAAGTGATGATGGTAGTAATGAAATTTGAACAGAAGCGGTCAGCTGGACACCTCGGAGACGCCCGATAGACACAGGTGTAAACGGCCCCAGCGGCTGACCCCAGCTGCTCGGGAGCGACTCCCTGACCCCAGCTGCTCGGGAGCGACTCCCTGACCCCAGCTGTTTGAGAGCGACTCCCTGACCCCAGCTGTTTGAGAGCGACTCCCTGACCCCAGCTGCTCGGGAGCGACTCCCTGACCCCAGCTGTTTGGGAGCGACTCCCTGACCCCAGCTGTTCGAGAGCGACTCCTTGACCCCAGCTGCTCGAGAGCGACTCCCTGACCCCAGCTGCTCGAGAGCGACTCCCTGACCCCAGCTGCTCGGGAGCGACTCCCTGACCCCAGCTGCTCGGGAGCGACTCCCTGACCCCAGCTGTTTGAGAGCGACTCCTTGACCCCAGCTGCTCGGGAGCGACTCCCTGACCCCAGCTGTTTGAGAGCGACTCCCAGACCCCAGCTGTTTGAGAGCGACTCCCAGACCCCAGCTGTTTGAGAGCGACTCGGTCCGTAGCTGTTAGACAGTGGGTCAGTCTGTCTCTCTAATGAAGTCGTTTATTTTCTCTTAGATTTTGATAAAATGAAAGACATGAGATACTAATCCTGTCTCCTACTTCGATTGTTCTGACTCCTGGTACAAGGCCGTGACAGACTGGACGTTTTAACACCGCATGCTCGAGTGATTCAGACAGAGATGACCGCTATTCCAAAACTGGTGGGATATTCGAGACGGTGAAACGGGGATTGGTTACATTTCTGGGAAATTAACGGAAGATGAAAGCATTTTTGAGGGTGCGCGCGCGCGCGTGTGTGTGTGTGCTTGAGGTTGCCATGGTAACTAGCTTGGTGGTTTAGAACACAGTTTATATTAGCTGCTTACCAGCACCATTAAAACCAACACACACACGCGCGCCCTATGGAGCACAGGCTCTATTGGTTAAAACTCGTATTTAGAGACATGTTATGATGTCAGTACTGCAGCATATTAGATTATATCATGGAACTACCTTTCCGGGGTTTTTTAATAGCCATTACTGTTTAGTTGGTACTTTTCTGTGTAAGTGCATATTGTGAGGAATGCAGCAGGCAGATGGTTACACTGAGCGCGAGCCCCATTAGTGCTCTCCAACAGGCACAGACGCTAATGACGGCTTCTGCACTAAGCACTTCATTAGGAGTGTCAGCCAGCGTGTAGTACCAGTGTGAGTACCGCCGCTCTGTCAGCTGCCCCAAAAACCCTTAAAATGGGAGTCCTCTCCCCTCCTCAGAGTCCCTTTTTGTTTGTTTTTCGGCAACTGTTGTCGTCACATTTCCTAATAAAAAGTGCATCTAATTAATAGTATGTTTACGATGGAGACGCTGCATGCAGGTCCTTTCTTGTATTTATACCCTGAAGCAGAGCCTCGCTGCCGAGTGGCAGATCAGACGCTTTTCTAGCATCGTTACACAGATGGAGGACTTTTTTTGAATGTATTAGCGTTTTGATGGATCTTCAGCACAATGCGGACGCATTAAAGCTTTCCTCTTCTTCCTGCAGGTCTCCCAGCTGTGCTGAAAGAGAACACGCTGTGCCGAAGAAGAGCGAGAAGAAGTGCAGTTCAGTTCGTGTGAGTATGAAGGACCCAGAATCTCACATATCATACGTGAGGTTGACAAATGTTAATGAAATTTTTTTTTTTTTTTTATTTTAACCCCCCCCCCCACACACACACACACACACACACACACACACACACACACACACACACACACACACAGAGACAGACAGACACAAGTATCAAGTACAGCAAGTTATGCAACTTAGGGCTGTGTGTGTGTGAGTGAAAGTGAGCGAGAGAGAGATGTGTTTCATAGTAATAGGCTGTGAGAATACAGGCAGATTTATACGTCTGCGCAGCCGCGCATGCTGCGCCGTAGCCTGACACCCCCTCCAGAAACATAGCTACACGTAACAACAAATGTGACTGGTCCGTTTGGTAGCATCACATTTCCTCCTACGCATTCCCGGCTCTTCCTTCCTCTCTACGGAAATCTACCATGGAGATATCGTGTTAATATAAATATATAAAGTGTGAGACTCCGTAGCTGCTGTACTTCATCATAACAGCCTGCAGGATCGCACGCGTTTCTGTCGGCGGTGTACACCATCCCAACTCGATGAAAATACTAAAGCATCCGTCGGTCAGCGATTGATAGAATTGGGGATTGAAACACTAGTCACACTGACGCGCTTGGAGCCGTTCATGCTGCTGATTACAGACGAGTTCAGCAAGACTTTCCGTGAGAATTCACTTAGTTTATAATTAATCACGCGAGGCTGCGTTTTCACCAGTGAATCTGTTTCTGAACGGCATTTGGTCCGCATTACTTTCTGCCTATTCTTCTGACAGTGAAACGCGTCAGTAAATTCCGGTGTGGTTCGTGCGACAGCGCCTCCTAGAGGACACATCCACCTTACGCGCAGGCACACATATGTGACCCCAAATACTCACAGCCTTGGAGAAACGGGCCACGGTTTGTTTGAAGCACCTGCTTACAGCAATCTTTACTTCATTTGATTTTACACAAAAACCCAACTATGCAGTTCAGCCAGCATAGCTTTTTAATTCCTGATGCATGAATGAACCCACACCTTATACTCTATTGTGCGCACCATTTTGCACATCATGTCCCAGACCGGATGGGCAGAAGTTTGACCTTGTAGCCGCAACAGTTTTGTAGTACAGCGATACCAGCGTTATATTTTGGATAAAAGAGAAAAAAGAACAGCCAGACGTCCAGAGATAGAGGTCCGTATTCCTCGTTTTATGATTGCAGAGATGGTCACGTGGCCAACTGTTCCATTTACTTTTGCACCGCTAGTGAAAATGAATCCCAAAGAAGCCACATTCACTTTCTAGCATGTCGGCTAACTGCATACTGATAACGAAGGCACTTTTCGGGTTCGATTGTCAGCCAGATGTCTAGCCATGCTGTTTATGTTGGCGGTTTTGCAGTGGAGCTGTACTGGTTATGTTGTGTGTGTTTGCTGCCTGTTTTTCCCAGCGGTGTAAGAAAGCGCATGATCAAAACTCAGTCACTGAGCACAATATACACGATGTGACGCACTGTCAGCAAGGTATGGAAACACAGCACTGACTGCATCCACAGGTATAGCATCAACCCATTTACTGCTGTTGTACTGAAAATCGAACGTTGGATAAATGTAGATTGTCCAGTTCACCCCTGAAATACCACCGTGCACTGCGACGGGGCAAGAAGGAAGTGGCTTCAGGACAGACGTGGGCAACGTTTTTGGCAGGGAACAGAGAAATGCACTTACATAGTCTTCTTGAATGCGAAGATAAAGTCATGAAAATCTTTAAATGTTTGATATAAAATGCAAACCAACATGTCTGGGTGTTCAGAGTTTTTTTGCTCTGATCATGATATGACCTTCAGTGCGCTCTCTGCCGTCCCGAGCGAAAGGCGTTGCCGCTTAGCCGATGCCCAGTACCGTAGGGCTGAAGGTTCAAACATGTCACTGGGAAGATGGTAGGTGCAAAGGTCAAAGTAAAGCATGACCTTTGACTTTTTTGTTTTGGTTTTAACTAAATACCAAACCTCGATGGCTGCTCATGCAGCTGCGCCGCATGCAACCACTGCAAGAGATCAGCGCAGCAAGGAAGTGTAGACTGTTTTCTGTGCATGCGTGCAAATCTGGCTGGATTAATCCAGCCAGTGGCCAGGAGCCGGTTCACCAATGTGTGGTCTAGGTGATGCAGGATACTCCTCATGCACTTTGTAGGGAACAGGAAGTAAACAAAGGTGTAACGGTACCAGCAGTACGGCTCTCCGAGAGCACAGCAGACCCAGGGAACAGCTCGCTCACCACTTCAGTGTACCACAGCGGGGCTCAGGTGTGCCACGTTAGTCACTACACCTCAGGATTTCCCCCCAAACGCTCCCCCACCCACACAACCGAAGGAGCCGGAAGTCTAACTCTATAACTCCTCGACATGGAGACAAGGTGAAGCCGAGCTGTCAGACTGCGTGTGTGTGGGTGTGTGAATGTGTGTGTAGGCTCCAGCTTTGCTCAGTCTTGTGAATCTCATTCAGTCACTTGGAGCTGAACCTCTCATCATCATGGCTCTTATGATCTCATGTGTCACATACTCTCGTACACACACACACACACACACACACACACGTGCGTACGGGAGACAGGGAAGGAGAGAGGATGCTAATGAATATCACTGGAATCTGTCAGATGCTCTGCTTCTGCACAATGATCCCTGGTTATAGAAACCACACACACACACACACACACACGCGCTTTGAAGTCAGCCGAGTGAAGTGTGTCTTGTTATCCACTGCTTTAGAGTGCCTTCTTTCTTAGGTTTGTTCTCGCTGCTGTAGTCCTCATCTCTGCAGAAAAAGTGACGGTGTGCTCGATGGTCAGTGAGAGCCGAAGCAGCTTCACACATTTCTGTTGGCACGATATATGGCCATGTGTGTTTTCTGTCCCGTGTTCTGTGGAAGAGACGATGGCACACTGTTCGCCATGGACGTGAAGCATACCTGGGCGAAAGTCACGAGGAGAGGCGTGTCAAGTCCTGGTACATCTATTTTTGGAGCTATTTTACACACGCTCTCGCCACAGTCAGGCCCTCATTACCCACCACACTACTATAACCGGGCACAGCAATAGAAAAAAAAAACCCTGTCGTCTTTGCTCCACTTCTTTCTCTCGTCTGTAATGACTGATTTACATTTAGAAAGCTCGTATTGCAAATGACTCGTCGCTCGTCGTCTCCTAACAAACACCAACAGTTCAGCAGATGTATAGTATCATTCCCAGACTCCACCTGGATATCTAATTTGCCGTTTATACAGGATGTATGAGCTCCAGTCGCAGTTTGTACACGTGTATGTATGTGTATAAATCCTAGGTATTAACGTTGTCTAGGATAACGACATCCAGGTACAGGTTGCGAGTGCGTTTCCTGTAGATGTACCACCTGCAGCAGGACTCCAAAACCCGAAGAAAACAAAAACCTTTTAGTCATTGAAGAAATTAACAGTATTTCTGGGTATTCCTGTACCATTTAAACAAACTTTGCTAACATTAATACTGAAGTCCGTGGCTCGTTATTGTGAATTAATGCAGTACGTAATGTCAGTTGAGGGAGTCTTAATGCAAAGTGCTTCCTGTTAAATCTCCACAGGCAGCAGGAGAAAACACTCTGAATCATTAATGAGCCTTTATTGGAAAGCCGTCACTCAGTAATGCTGCGTTATGGATTTAGGATTTATGCCTCCCGTAATAGCGGATGTGGGGGGTCCGGAGTCCGGTGTGTTTGACCTTGTAATCGTAATCATTATCGTAAAATAATCACTTTTAATAACACTCTCGGCCCCGGATATGAAAACAGCCTGATTTCTGAGACTGGAATTAACATGAATCTGTATTTTTTATGCGTGTATTATTATTGTTGTTGTTGTTATGTTAACAGAGAAAAGAGCTGCGCAGACTCTCCTTCAGAAATAGCATTGCAGCGACACGATGACGTGATCAGCTCATGTATCAGATTAGATCACACTCGCTCGCAGCGTCACTCTCAATGCAAAACGTTCCGTTTAGGTTATTCATCGAATGAACAATACGCCATTTGTTGAAACCGTGTTCTTCAATGTATAATATTTCAGCATATTGAACAAAAACTTGTAATGTGATTTTTTTTTTTTTTCTTTCTTCTCTGTTATTCATCAAGGAACAATGCTAAAAATATCGGTCAGTGAATATGAGGAAGTGATGACCGACTACATGATCATTTTAACCTGTATTGTTGTGCATTCTGTGTAACGGTGTCGTCCTTCAGTGGGATGTTGGGTAGAGATTTGAACGACAGTCCAAAGATCTCGCTCAGAAACCGGTTTTACCGCAACGCTTCTTATTTTCTCGGGTCAGGCTCAGCGTAGCCTTTAATTCTTCATGTTCTTGCACCGTACAGCAGAAATAGAAGTCAAGCGATAAACCATGCCTCTGCAAAGTGCCGCGTCGATTATCATGGGAACGTTGTGGACACTGTGTGGGCTTGAGATATCTCCCGCTGCTTGTGTAAGTAAATAGAGACTCCCTCAATTCCTTGGTCTCTTTCGCTTTGCTCGGCACTTTGATGTGCTGCTTTACACCGGCGATGCTTTGCTTGCACAGTTAATGCTGCTTTATTTACTTATTTTGCCTCAGAAGTCAGAACTCGTCATTTCCAACATCCAACTTGGATAAAACGAAGAAAACGCGGAGACCATTTCACCCTACTCTGGAACCCGGGACGCTCTCCTGAACCCTGTGCTCCACAAGTGACTTCAATTCAAGATGGCCGCCCGCATCTTGAACAGTAAACACAGCAGCGCTTCTTCCCTTTAAATGAGTCATACCGTGTACACAAGTATTCGTGTTGGATCAACATACATTCCCATGCATTCGCCCGTCACATACGGAACGCTGTCTGTACCGTTCACTGGTTTAAAGCTGACTAGCTTATTTGCTAACAAAAGATGACCCTGGAGGCCACGGTTTTTCTCCCCGTTGTAGCTCGAAAGCACGGAGATGGAAAATGATGCAATTCCCAGCTCCGACTTTCCACTTCCGAGGTAAGCTGAATGCAGCATAAACGGCCTGATGCTCAAGTCTTATGCTTAATGATTTCTTTTGAAAATGTCACTACGATGAATTCGTCTGCTGAAGTTCATTCATTTAGGTTCTCAGATGCCCCTGTTTTTATGTCCTGTGACTGAGTGTCTAAACGAGTCCCGCAATTCCCCTTTCATCCTGCAGAACCGTCTCCAGAAAGGAGCGCCTCTGTCTGTCAGTAGCTCGGGGAATGTGGGTCGACTCACGCCTTTGATCTTTGCATCACTCCGCGCTTTTCTCTTCTCCAGATGCCAGACGGATCTGCTGTCAGGACTTAATTCGGGCCTGGAGGGGTGTGCGTGTCTGTGTGCGTGTCTGTGTGCGTGTCTGTGTGCGTGTCTGTGTGCGTGTCTGTGTGCGTGTCAGTGTGCGTGTCAGTGTGCGTGTCAGTGTGCGTGTCAGTGTGCGTGTCAGTGTGCGTGTCTGTGTGCGTGCGTGTGAGTGTCTGTGTGCGTGCGCGTGTCTGTGTGTGTCTGTGTGTGCGTGTCTGTGCGCGTGTCTGTGTGTGTCTGTGCGCGTGTCTGTGCGCGTCTGTGTGCGCGTCTGTGTGTGCGCGTCTGTGTGTGCGCGTCTGTGTGCGCGCGTCTGTGTGTGCGCGCGTCTGTGTGTGCGCGCGTCTGTGTGTGCGCGTCTGTGTGTGCGCGCGTCTGTGTGTGCGCGTGTCTGTGTGTGCGCGTGTCTGCGTGCGTGTCTGCGTGCGTGTGCGTGTCTGCGCGTCTGTGTCTGCTCGCGCGTGTCTGCGTGTGTGTCTGCGTGCGTGTGTCTGTGTGTCTGAGTGCGTGTCTGCGTGCGTGTCTGCGTGTGTCTTCGCGCGTGTGCGTCTGCGCGTGTGCGTGTCTGCGCGTGTGTGTGCGCGCGTCTGCCTGCGTGCGTGTCTGCGTGCGTGTGTCTGCGCGCGTGTCTGCGCGCGTGTCTGTGTGTGCGTGTCTGTGTGTGCGTGTCTGTGTGCGCGTGTCTGTGCGCGTGTGTTTCTGTGTATGCGCGTGTCTGTGTGTGCGCGTGTCTGTGTGCGCGTGTCTGTGTGTGCGCGTGTCTGCGTGCGTGTCTGCGTGCGTGTCTGCGCGCGTGTGTCTGCGCGCGTGTGTCTGCGTGTGTGTCTGCGTGTGTGTCTGCGTGCGTGTCTGCGTGTCTTCGCGCGTGCGCGTCTGCGCGTGTGTGCGTGTCTGCGCGCGTGTGTGCGCGCGTCTGCCTGCATGCGTGTCTGCGTGTGTGTCTGCGTGTGTGTCTGCATGCGTGTCTGCATGCGTGTCTGCATGCGTGTCTGCATGCGTGTCTGCGTGCGTGTGCGTGTGTCTGCGTGTGTGTGTCTGCGTGTGTGTTAGTGAAAGACAGTATATAGATCTACAGTTTCTTAGTTCCCAGTGGTGGTGGTTAGGACAGAAGGGGCATCTACACCCCGTTCCAAATTATTATGCAAATTGTATTTAAGAATCATAAAGATTAAATATTTTGTTTTTCAATTAAACTCATGGATGGTATTGTGTCTCAGGGCTCTTTGGATCACTGA